>JAJOOS010001685.1:0-29536 GCA_029582725.1 Solanum chiquidenum | reverse complement strand
TTAAGGATTGCTACTAAGTATTCTCATCTCAACTCACGAAGGAATACCCATCCTAACCCTCATTCATTCATTAAGAAAGATCTTGGATTCAAAGATGATAAAACCTTTCATCTAGGAACCCCATTCATTTCAAGGAGTACTTTATGAGAATATCCTTACAATAGACCCAACTTTCATTCATTAGCATTAACTCCTATTCTTTTCATTCATTCTCACATTCTTTCATTCATTCTTCACTAGATGTGAGAGTGGGTAAACATAGTCTATCCTAACCTCACATTCATTATAAGTCATTCAAAGAAGACAACAACGAAGCATAACACATAAAGTCTCTACACAAGGTCACCTTTCATGCTCTTAGACCATACACAAATTCACATCATATCACATGACCTTCACATAATAACATTACTCAAAACCAAATCATCCAACTTTGCCTACAAGTCCACGATCACAACATGCTTATAAAGTAAACACCTCCCCACTTTAAAAGGGATCAAACCTCACAATTCTAACATCTACAACATATATATATATATATAAATTACTACAATCAATAATCTATTCACAACTTCATCATCATCATAAACCTTAGGTCACAATTGCCCATTCAAGGCCAACATACAATATAACACAATTGACCATCAATTCTTCATAATTCAATATAGAACAATACATAAATCAATATCCCATAACAATCTACACATTAATATCACATTATTAGCTCATAATCAATATACCCACTTTAGACCCAAAATTAGGGTTTCAAGATATGCAAGGGTTCATGGAGTTTTTGACCTTAAAACCATCAATAGTAACATAAATCATCATTTGAAATACTTTCATGAAAGAACCCAACCTTAGAATTGAAATTGGGGTTTTTAGTGTTTTAGAAAAACATTGAAATCACTTTGATTTGGCTCTTTGATTGAAAGGAGAATAAAAGATAAATCCCCATACCTTCGTGATTAATTTCCTTAGAATTTGACGGAGAAATCAGTAGGAACCCATCCCCTAGCTTGAAGCTTCATCAATGTCTTCCATGCAGTTCTAGAGAGAGAATTTATTTGAGAGGAAAGGTTCAATTTGAAGAATGGGGTCTTATTCTAGGTCTTGGGGATTTAACACACTTAAAATACCCTAAAATAGGTAGAATAATCGATTATAATAATTCCCCAAAGTAACCAAACTACCCCTCACTTCGTTGGACCCTTTTAAGCAAGTCAAACTTGAGTTTTATTTTTGCAGATTTTGTCGGTAAACAAGTTCGCGACGCGGAGGTGTTCCCACAAGTTTCGAGAAATTAAATTTCGAGACAGAAGAGTCCGCGATACGTCCGTGACGCGGACCAAAATTTTTGGCCCTTGGTGGAGCTAGTCCGCGACGCGGACATGCTCCCTCCAAGCACAACTTCAAGCTGCCCTGGCAGCTTGCTTGGCCAAGAGTTGGTGTCCTCATTGGGGATCCTTAGGGTAGTCCCAGGGAGTCGTACCCGAACGTTTTGACTCTACAAACATTTATTAAGACACTAGGGTCACCTCCACTGATTTTAGACTCCAAACAACACATAAAAACATGCAAGACACACTAGAACACACTAGCACACAAACAACTAGTTTTCGAACGTCTTGAACGTTTTTTTGACGTTTGACTTCAAACTCAACTAAACTGACCTATAAACTCATTTTCAAACATTTATACAAGTTTATCAACTAACTACACGCATGTGAAGCTCTAATTATCCTATTTCATTTTGAGGGGTGTTACACAAATTACCATTACATTTCACTTCACCACTTAACTACTAGTTACTCATTCATTATACATTATTGCCTAATTAATTCTGTAGCACACTGAATATTATGGGCTCTCCCCTAAAGTCATAAGTTTGTCTTAGATCTAAAACCTCGAGAATACTCCTGCTCTTCTATTTCAACACCTACACTTGGACGATACTAACACAATGGGAGTGCATTATAAGCTCCTAACTTGGAACCCTTACTCTACCTCCTATCATGAGATCGTCACAACTCATCACTTTTTAGTCTACCAAAAAGGGAAAACTCCTCATTAGTAACTTACTAGGTGCATGACTGTAATAACATAACTTGCCTAATCACTATCTTTCAAACCCTGAGCCTTCACCCTAGACGTAACTGGCACTTGAAAAACTATTGTTGGTTCCTAAGCAAACCCTTGGACTGGTGCATTACTCAGCGAA
Source organism: Solanum chiquidenum (assembly GCA_029582725.1). Classification (NCBI taxonomy): domain Eukaryota; kingdom Viridiplantae; phylum Streptophyta; class Magnoliopsida; order Solanales; family Solanaceae; genus Solanum; species Solanum chiquidenum. Next base: position 27,315 of record JAJOOS010001685.1, on the reverse strand, counting down.
AGACTTACTCAAGCAAAATGGAAACTCATGATGCAAAAATAACTTTAAAAACTTAATTCAAAATCAAATCCAATAATTATTTAAAAATAGTTTAACAACTATTAGTTAAATGCCTCATGAACTCAAAAATATTACAACCACAAGGAAATATGATAGAATCCTCGACCTTTAAACTATCTATATGACACGTCGGACCTCATACTGAAGGAAATCCTAGTTTTCATAAAAACTAGTGCCAGTACCGATGGAACCACCCATAGACCATAGGTAGAGCCACAAAATGTAGGTAGGGTTCCGTCGATAAGGCCAAAACCTGATGGTCTCTAATCCCACTAACGGTCAACCTGTACGGTCCGTTGTTGGACCTACAGACCGTAAGTGAGGGTCAGCAGCTAATTAGAGAAAATTGGTTGTTGGGTCAACATTATACAGTCATATCTTTTAGCACAAAATAAAATAGGTGGCCTAGGACCTATCAAATTAAATTTAATTGAATCATCTTTCCAACGTGATGAGTCCAAGGTTTGGACTCATTTGGGGCTTTGTTTCTATAGATTTAGTGTCCTCAAATGCTTAATTTGTTCCATAAACTGATGTTAAATCCTTGATTTTCAAGAACAAAGATTGAAGAACAAAGCAAGGACACTAACTGGAAAAAAGGAACAAAATAAATTGAAGAAATGAAGAAAGGCATGCCTGGTGATCCCCTAGCGCATTTGGCAAATCACCGAGTGTCTAGTTTGACCACCTAAAGTTCCAGTGTGTGAACACTGAAGGAATAAACCAAGTGGGCGACAGAAAGTAGCAGTCGGAAAATCAGCGAGCAGTTCCGCGAAAGAATGATATATCACCCAAAGTTACACAACTCAAGGATGTTAAATGGCAAGGCAAAAAGGCTATGGAAGATGTCAAAGGGTGGCTCGCCGAGTGGTTCGGTGAGCCGGACTTACTTTGCCGAATGGCCATTCGTGACTTCTTTTTGGCAACTATAAATTAGATTTTGAAAATTTAGATTATCATCTTTGTTTAGCCTGATACATTGGGAATAGACTATTTGATTTATGAACACTTTTCTCTATAGTTTTTCTTGGTTTTGAAGAATCTTAGAGGTTCAATTTGGAGAACTTGGAAGTGGGTTTCAAAGATTTGATAGATTGAAGCACTGTAAAGACTAAATCACTTTTACCCAGTTGATGGATAATCAATTTGGTAACTGTTTTTACCTTTTTATGATGTTTAGCTAAAACCCCAATTCTTGAGGTGTGATCATGTTATTATGGGTTGATTTGGTTTATGGGTATTGTTAATTACTAGTTTAAATGCTATTTAGAAGTGAGTTTAATCATTAATTGTGGTTTAATCTATGAATTGTAGTAGCAAATGCAATTTTATGTTTTTGTTCTTGTCTTGCTCGAGAGAGAGATTTTAGAACTAAGGTTATTGATTAGTGATTTTTGGGAATTGGGTTGAGCTGGGTTTAGCTCCAAAGAGTAAATCCTAAATCCAATCCCACCCATATATTTTGAAAGAGCAGATGAATTAGGGTGTGGGTTGCTCTTCATTTTCATGCTTGTTTATGTTAGAAGGAAATCACCTGATTCGGGGTAGTTGTTCTAGAGCAAACTATCTCCCTTATAGTCTAGCCTACTCACTGATATTAAATTATTTACTAGTAGTTTCACTAACCCATATGCCTATATTTTTCTATAATCGATCACATCCCGAAAATCTCTCTCTATTGTTAGTTCTTAGTTTTTCTGGCTGTTTTTAGTTGATAATTGAAAAACAAAACCCCCATCTGGCATTCATGTCACCCTTTTAATTTGATAAATGTTCTTTTCGATAATTTTTATTCCTATGGTTGATTAGACCACGTTTTCACTTCCTAATTGAATTTAAAACATGTAACGCTCCATGTGGGATTCAACCCCAACTCATTTAGTTGGGTTTTATACTAATTTACGATCATTGACACCTAGAATTGGATGAGGTGTGCTTGAAATGTTAAATCAAAATGGCACCGCTATCGGGGAGTGGTGTTGTTTAAAATTCTTTAGGTGAAGTTGAATTTTGTTATTTTTAGTTATAGTTGAATCTGCTTATTTCTATTTTTGGTTTTGTGTTGCTTGTGTTAAACAGAGGAGGAGATGAGCGTTAATGGAAGTACTGGTAGCCAAGTAGGCTACCAAGATTATGTTGAAAACCTCAATGACGTCAATGACCCAAAAGTCAATGACCAAGTCCAAATGGGTGGTGTTAAAGACATTCATTTACCTCTAGCTGAAGCAAACACTATTTTTCACATAACAAGCGCCATGCTTCAACTCCTACAACTGAAAGGTTTATTTCAGGGGCAAGCTCATGAGGATACCTATGAGAATATAGGAAATTTTGTTGATGTCTATCGACCGTTCTCCTTTAAGAACATATCGCAAGAATCGGCCTATTTGAGGTTGTTCCAATTTTCCCTAATGGGCGAGGCAAGCAAATGGTTTACTGAGTTGCCAAGAGATTCCATCACTTCTTGGATGGAGCTGATCACAATTTTCCAAGTGAGGTTTTTCCCTCCGTCAAAGATGATGACACTTAGGAATAACATCCAAAGTTACAAACGCTTAGAGGGTGAGACAATCCATGAGACTTGGCTGAGGTTTAAGAAGTTGTTGCTGCAATTCCCAACTCATGGATTGCCCGACAAACATCTGTTGCAATACTTTTATTGGAGTCTTGACTCGGTGAACAAAGGAGTTACTGATCAACTTGTTCCTGAGGGTATAATGCAACAACCCTATGAAATAGATTCCCAACTTCTTGATTGCATGACCAAGATCGGGCGTGGTACACTCGTGAAGACCAAGTCTCTCCTCTAAAGTTTAAAATAATAAAGGAGCAGATAAAAAAGAATCAAGAGAGAGACCAAAACATGGAAAAGATGATGACCCAACTGGATATCTTGTCTAAAAATTTCATGGGTGTTGGTACAATGATTGTTAATACTGTGGGTGTTGGAGGAGTAAACCCCGATGAAGCCCAATTTGAAACAAAGTACAATGAGGAAGTGAACTTCCTAGCCAACTAAGGAGGAGGTTATCGTGCTAACTACCCAAGATCGGGTGGAAATCAGGGTCAGAATAGGGATGAAGGCTAGAGAGACCGTGACAAAGATTGGCGTGATCATAATGCTACTTGGAAGCAAACAGAAAGGGAGAAGGATAGATATGTTCCTCCCTGTGAACGTCAAAAGCCCAAAGATTCTGAGGATGGCCGCACGAAAGACATGCTCTCAAGCATTCTCAACAAGGTTGAAGGGTCAGATAAAGTGTTGAAGAGGATGTACCAACTCTCAACCATACGGTGACCTCTCACTCTGTCTCAATTAAGCTGCTTGAGATCCAAATGGGTCAGATATCGTCGTACTTGAACCCAAGACAACAAGGGGGCATGCATAGTGACACTTTGGCAAACCCCAAAAATAAAGCTTGATTTGGTGCTTGCATCTTGCCACGACGTTAACTAAGGAGCTTCTTGGGAGGCAATCCAAGTTTTTAATACTTTGTATTTGTTTTTGAATAACGGGTATTGATTGTGTAGGTGGAAAAATGGAGTGTGTTTGAGAATGTGAAGTTTGGCGAGCCAAGAGTCCAATCGGTGACTCGCCAAAGAGGTCAGCGAGCTCAACTTGGAATGTTGTTGGACTCACAAAAATAGGAAGTGGAAGTCTGTAAAACTTGACGGGCCATTGGCCGAATTGGTGACTGGCCGAACAGGTCGGCAAGCCCTATTTTGTCTGCCGTTTGGACCCCAAATTGACTAGAGGTCCTGTAAAACTCCGCGAGGTGAGTCACCACTCGGCGAATCACCGAGTGGTTCGGTGTGGTCGACTAATATCACCGAAAGGGCTACGAACTGAAAGGTTTTAAGTGGAAAAATGGCTTAAATTCTCAGAATCTTTCACATTCTCTCATTTCTAACCCCGTACATTCTCACCCGCACTCTGTATTATCATTACTTTCCCATATTTTGCTATTTTCCTTCATTTGGGTGTGTGATCTAGTGCTCGGATTTCGATTACTTTGTTGCCTAGCTTATCAAATTCATTATTCGATATTAAGGTTGGTTTTCTGATCCGTGAACTCTTTATTAGTAGTTGCACTTGAATGACTTAGACAAAATGTGTGTTGTTGTGTGTTGGGTAAAGGTTTAAATCATGTTTTATGTGTTGGTTTGCCTATTTTGTGTTCCAAAATTATGCCTAATTGCTTTAAATGATGAGTCCCCGTGTTTAATGCATTAAAATTGACTCTAATTTTTTGGGTTGCAGTTATTTTATGTTGGTTCTAGCTGTGTGAAGTTATAGTAACCCCTAATTGAGAAGAATGAAGTAATTTGCCCAATGATGGGACTGTTGACGTCATTCTTAAGGGCACAAAGTCATCAAATGGCAAATTTTGGCAAAATCGAGGGAAGTCTGAGTACCCCAGAGGCATGGTTCTTGTGGGCCTTGTATGAATTGCATAGTGTGTGAGTTTGATTTTAATTTCGGGGGCTGCGGGTTTGATTTTGGTAAACGGGATTGAAATTTGGCACGTTGGGCAGTTTGGCGAGTTGGGTCGAAGTCACCGAACAGTTCAGTGATTCACCAATGTCCCCATTTGATCGCCCTTAATTGCTTGATTTGGCTATTTTGAGTCTGTAACTTTTGGCGAGATGCTTGAGCTCGCAGCGTTCATTTGGCGACTCACCGAAAAGATCTTATGATCGCCATTTTTGTGCCCCTAATCCCTAAAACACAGTGTAAATTTTGGCGAGCTAGTCTGAGCTTGCCAAGTAGTGTCGACGATTCCCCGAAGGACCCTGAATATCGCCGACTTGCCTGATTTCTAGAAAAAATTTGAGCTGGTCCTTTTGGCGAGAGCGATATGGCTCACCTAAGTGACTCGGCAACTCGTCGACTAGACCGGCGAGTCTTTCTGCAACTTGAATTCTACAATTTTCGTGAATAATTTCTAACACTTTTTGATGTATTTTGCAGATATGGCTAGAACCAATTGGGATGAAAGTGACATGCCGCCCCACAAACGAGCACGGGGCATTGCTATAAATGAGGGATCAATTTCTTCCAACACAAAGGGTAACAAAGCACGTCCAAAGGGAGGGAAAGGCAAGGTCAAAGCACCTGTAAAAGACAGGAGCACAACTCCGACAGTAATGTGGATTCGTTTGACTCTTAGGCCTCATTGTCTGAGCTTGAGGATGACCAATTACTGCAGACCCGACGAGCATAGATTGGTGCAAAGTCTCGTCAATATCCGTCTAGGATCCCGCAGTCTACCTCTCTTGCTGCTGATACAGTGCCAGCTCCGGCACAAACGATGGTCCCATCACCACCAGCTCACTATCCTCCTCCCCGGCTACTCAACTAGTTAAAGGCTGAATGATTGAGGAACATCCTAGAGGAGAAGACGTTGTCCATAGATGGTGTGGTGGATAGGTATCCTTTGGTGTGTGATACACTTCGGTTCCACAAGTTTGAGATCTTCACCAGTCCCTGTGTCCCATACATTCCTACGTGGGTCCAGGAAATTTATACAACATACAGTGACCTGGTACCTAAGGGTAAGAAAAAGGCTAGTACCTTTAGACCAGTAGAGTATGTAGTGGTCCAAGGAGCGATGCAACGACAATCAGATAAACACCGTATTTGATAGAGCCACAAAAATCGAGCATGCATATCAGAGTATGATCACTTCACAGACCTTGGATGACCTAAAGGGTTGGCTAGTTCCCCTTATTTCTGACACCACCCCAAGGTGGATTGAGGCAGAGGCACCTATTGAGAAGAAGGATCTGAAAATAACGGCTCATTATTGGTTTGGGTTCATTAGAAGCTCGATTATACCGTCACATAATGGGTCCATTCTCCGCCATCCAAAGGCGGTCTATCTCGAGTCCATCATGTCTAAGAGGCGGCTGAATCTGGGGTTAATCATAGAGCAAAAGATAGACATGAGGGCCAAACAGAGACATACATCCTTTCCTTTCTATTCCCAGTGCTTATGACAGAATTGTGTCGGCAGGTTGGAGTTCCTCTGGACTAGAAGAGGGATGTTGATATTACACCTACATCCTCCACAGACATCCGGCGCATAGAGGCCGAGTATACACGGGATGAGGCGGATAGGAGTAGAGCAGTTTCGATGGATATGTCCCTAGAGGTTGATGTTGAGTCTATACCTGTAGAGGCAACTTTGCCTTCTCTGGCCTCCGGGCCTTCAAGTACATCTACTTCCACTCCTTCCCAGGCCCCAGGTTCTTCCTCTGCCTCCCATCCTCCTAGAGCTACTTCATGTACCACTGCCTTGAGGACTCCGATCACTCAGGCCATGCTCCTTAAGATGGGGCACCTAGCCCATTCTGCCGATGTGCGGGCTTCCCAGCTAGAGGGCGAGGTGCCCTAGATGATTGAGCGAGCCATTTCAGCTGCTTTGACACCCATTTGGACATCCATTGATGCTCTCATGGTGAGAGCATAGACTTGTGAGAGGGTACAAAGGGCTACTACTGAGGTTACCACTTTGAATTCTGAGATTTCTGAGTTGAAAAAGGATGTGGACCATCTGAAGTCCACATACTTCACTTCACTGTTTGAGGCAGCTTGGATTCCTGATGTTCCGGGTGCTGAGATGCTGGACAGTTCTTGATTTGCATCTGACTACCACCGGAGATGATACTATGGAGGATACTATTGTTGTTGAGTCTGAAGCTAAGATTGATGAAGAGCATCTTGAGGAGCGGGATGCGGCTGTGTATGATGATTTGGCCGACTTCGAGGGTGCTATGTTTGAGACTGCCTGATAGACCTCCTTGAGAGACATTACTATGGTTGGGTCGAGTGTAGTTACAGATGATGCTACACTCCCTGACAAATGGAGCAACTAAGTAGACAAGACAATTTTTACCTCCCTCTATGTTATTTTATTGACTATATTTGTTTTTTTTCATTTAAGGACAACTGCTTTTCTTTTGTGTGTGGGGTGAGGTATTTTCATACCTACCTCTTGTGATTACATTTTGTTGTATATATTGGGTTTTGTGTTTTAATTGTGTTTTGATGTTATCTTGTGGATATTTGAGCTTGTGGCTCCTTGTTCTGAATGAAAATGATGTTTGATCTATTTTGAAAAATTTGTTCCACCTCTATTGTGTAATTTTGGCTGTTCTTATGAAAATTTGAGTATCGTATATGATCAATACCGATGACTTAAATAGTTCTCTTAATTGAACAAAATGAATGTGCGGCTACGATGAGGCCAAATGAAGTTGCATAGACAATGTGTGGACTTTTTGCATCTCGTTGTGACTAGCCGGTTATCGAATAAGTCTCTCATGATGAACATTGCACACAAGCTAGAAAGTGTGGAGTCTCGTTTGATATTGGTACCAATGCCTTGTGTGATGAGCTTACCTTGAACACTATGTGTGATGAAACCTAGAATTTTCCCCGTTGGTCCGGTTGACAAAGTGATGCAAGCACTTAAAATGATCTTAGGCAACAATCTTAATGAGTGAACAAATTTGACAATATACCTTATTTGTGGCAAACCTTGTGAGATATGTGAACCTTGCTTGACCCCTTTTGAGGTTTATCCTTTTCTTGGAAGAAACGTGAACAATTTTGGTCTCTCTTTATCCATTTACCCATAACTCTCATCAACTGTGGTTTGTTTGAATAGCGAACATAGGAAAAAAGCCTAAGGTGGGGGTGTGGTGAAAAGAGAAGGTAAATCAAGAAGTGTGAAAAATTCCCCTTTGAGCAATGATTTTGAAAAAGATGGAACCTCTCCTTGTAAAAAAAGAGAAAGAAAAGAATAAAGCAAAAGAAAAAGAATGAAAAAATTGTTAAATAAAGTAGTGAAAGTTGCAAAAGAAATGGGGTATCCGGTAGTCCATTTCAAGTTGAATAATGGAGTGAATTGTGAGCATGATCAAAATGTTAAAGAAAAGGAAGGAAATGATGTTCATACCACATTTCATGAGGGTAGCAACCACTGAGCCTAATAGACCATACCTTTACACTCAGCCCCGTTACAAGCCTTGAAAACATCTTTGTGATCTTGAGTGAGCTGAAACAAATGTTGATTGGAAAATAATGGAAAACCTATGGGTGAAGTCATGCATGTGGTCATATTTGTGAGTGTAAGGTGAGTGTAAGAGATGTATGTGATTCCAGATCTATAAATTGTTAACGAACTTTGTGTGAATAGGGAATCATCTTTGTTGTGAGGTCAATTGAGTACCTTTGTTGGGCTTGAACTTGCATGTTTGATAATGGTGAGTCACAATTTGAAAATATTAGTGCACAATTGATCATTGCATAAGTAAGTTGAGTCTTGTTGTGTGCATTCATGACGAGGCTTATGAAGCACTATGTGAGACATCCTTTTTGAACTACTCATCTTGAGTTTTAATTGAGGACAAGTAAAAGTTTAAGTTGTGGGTGTTGATGAGTCCGATATTTGGAATCATTTGGGGTTTTGAAAGATGTGGCTCATATATGGTTCATTTAGTGGAAAGATTACATGGGTGGAGATGCAGCTTCCGTGACTTGGGATTGTTTTACTAGAGCTTTCCTAGATAGGTTCTTCCCAAGGGAATTGAGAGAAGCTAAGGCACAAGAGTTTATGAACTTGAAGTAGGGGTCAATGTTGGTCCAAGAGTACGGGCTGAGTTTACCCAGCTCTCCAGGTATGCTCCACACATGGTTGTCAATTCAAGTGTACAAATGAGTATGTTCTTGTTTGGGGTATCCGATGTGGTGAAGACTGAGTGCAGAAATGGTATGCTTCTAGGGGATATGAATATCTCCATACTAATGACTCATGGTTAGCAGGTTGAGGGAGATAAAATTTGGTAAATTGACTGAGGACATTAAAAAGGAAGTTACAAGAAATTATGAGTACTCACACCAAAAGTCGGACGGGAAATCGCTTTCAGTTTCACCAGAGATCTAGAGCCCCAACGCATTCATCAGCTAGTGCTCCATCCTCCAGGTTTCAGTAAGATCACAAAGGTGGGGCATCAGGCTCTAGGTCTCAAGGGAGTGCTTCAGGTAACATGACCATCCCAACTTGTCCAAAGTGTGGTAATAACCATCTGAGCGAGTGTCTTGCAGGTAAGGAATGGTTCTTTGGGTGTGGTCAGTCTGGCAAAAGGTTGAAGCATTGCCCTTATGCCAGGCAGGGGCAAAGAGGTAACAACAATAGGGCTCAATCTACAGCTCCAACAACGCCAACAGGTAACCCAACTTAGCAGGTTCATTCGTCTGGTACAGGTGGTGGTCAGCGCTAGAACAGGTTGTAAGCTCTCCAGGCTACCAGGACCAGGAAGATTCTCCTTATGTGGTCACTGGTAAGTTACAAATATTTTATTTAGATGTCTATGTATTTTTATATCCAGGGGCTACACTGTCTTTTGTAACTCCCTATATAGCTGTAAACTTTGGTGTCAGTGCAAAAACACTCTCAAAACCCTTCTCAGTCTCTACTACAGTTAGTGACCCACTTATAGGTAGACGAGTATAGAGAAATTAGCCTGTCAGAGTCTCTTAGAAAGTCACCTCAATATATCATGTAGATTTAGAAATGGTAGATTTTGACATCATTTTAGGCATGGATAGGTTACATTCCTGTCATACCTTAGTCGATTGTAGAACTAGAATAGTTCAGTTTAAGTTTTAAAATGAGTCAGTCTTAGAGATGAAGGGTAATAGCTCAGTTCCTATTGGTAAATTTATCTCTTACCTTAAGGCCAAAAAATGATTTCCAAAGGGTATATCTATCATCTTGTTTGGGTTAAGGATTCACACTCCAAAACCCCAATTTATGAGTTAGTCCCAGTAGTAAATGAGTTTGTAGAAGTGTTCCCAGAAGATCTTCTTGTAATTCCACTTGAAAGAGAAATCGACTTATGAATAGATCTCCTTCTAGATACCCAGCCCATTTTGATTCTTCCTTACATAATGGCTCGAACCGAGCTTAATGAATAGAAAGGACAATTGAAAGACCTTCTTGATAAGGGCTTCATCAGACCTAATATCTCTCCATGGGGTGCTCCAGTGTTGTCGTGAAAAAGAAAGATTGTTCTCTCTGAATGTGCATTGACTATCATCAGGTTAACAAAATCATAATCAAGAATAAGTATGACATCCCCAGAATTGATGACTTGTTCGACCAACTTTAGGGTGCTAGTTGAATTTTTAAGATAGACCACAGATCCGGCTATCATCAGCTCACAGCCAGAGATAGTAACATTTCGAAGGAAGCTTTAAAATATCGGTATGGTCATTATGAATTTGTAATTAAGTCTTTTAGACTAATAAATGCTCTTGCAACTTTCATGGAATTGATGAACATGGTGTTCAAACACTATTTGGACTTGTTTGTTATCATCTCTATTGATGATATCCTCGTTTATTGTCGCAGTAAGGATGAACATGCGACTCATGTGAGAGTTGTTCTGCAAACTCTCAAAGATAGTCAACAATTCACTAAGTTCAACAAATGTGAATTCTGGTTATTGTTTGTGGCTTTCCTTGGTCATATGGTATCCAAAGAAGGGATCTGAGTGGATTCTCAGAAAATTGAGACAGTACAACACTGGCCCAGACCCACCTCCCTAAAATATATCAGAAATTTCTTGGGCTTGGTCGGTTATTACAGGGGATTTGTGGAAGGATTTTCATTCATATTTTCCCCATTGACCACGTTAACTCAAAAAAAGGTCAAATTTCAGTGGTTAGATAAGTCTGAGAAAATCTTATCAGAGCTGAAGACTAGGTTGACTATAGCTCCGGCCTTGACTTTACCATTTGGTTCAGAAAATTATGTAATTTATTGTGATACATCCAGGGTCGGACTAGGTTGTGTGCTGATGCAGAGAGGTCAGGCAATAACTTATGCTTCTAGACAACTTAAGGTCCATAAGAAGAACTAGCCAACTCATGACCTCGAGCTTACAGCCGTAGTATTTGACCTAAAGATTTGGAGACACTACTTGTATGGTGTTCATGTTGATATGTTCATAGATCATAAGAGCCTCCAGTATGTGTTCACCTAGAAAGAATTGAATCTTTGTCAGAGGAGATAGCTTGAATTCCTCAAAGACTATGACATGGATGTTCTTTACCACCCAGGTAAGGCCAATGTTGTGGTTGATGCTCTCTGCAGGTTGTCTATGGGTTGTGTAGCACATGTTGAGGAAGAAAGGAAAGCACTAGCCAAAGATGTTCACCGGCTTGCTCACTTAAGAGTTTTCCTTAAAAGACAAATCAGATAGTGGGGTGATAGTTCAGAATGGATCAAAATCTTCATTGGTAGCACAGATTATGGAAAATCCAGATAGTGATCCTATATTACTTCAGTTAAAAAGGGTAGTTCATTAGCAGAAAGTTGGGGTCTTCTCCCAAGAGGGAGATGGTGTGTTGTTTTACCAGGGTCCCTTGTGTGTGTTCCTATTGTGGGTGACTTGAGGCAGCAGATCCTTACAAAAGCTTATAACTCCATGTATTCCAGTCATCCAAGTTCCACTAAGATGTACTGTGATGTACGGGAAGTCTTTTGGTGGAACGGCATGAAGAGGGACATAACATACTTTGTGGCCAAGTGTCTTAATTGTCAATAGGTTAAGGTAGAACATCTGGAATAAGAAGGTATGACTCAGGAGATTAACATTCCTACACGGAGTGGGAAGTGATAAATATGGAATTCATTATGGGTTTACCTCGTACTCGTAAACAGCACGACTCCATTTGGGTGATAGTACACAGAGTCACTAAGTTCGCTCACTTCTTGGTGATCAGGACTACAGATTCTGCAGAAGAATAAGCCAAACTCTACATCAATGAGATAGTAAGGCTACATGGAGTTCCCTTTTCTATCATCTCAGATAGAGGTCCTAAGTTTATCTCTCATTTTTGGAAATCGTTTCAGAAAGGTCTTGGTACTCAGGCAAATCTCATTACAACATTTCATCCACAGACTGATGGTCGGGTAGAACGTACCATTCAAACATCAGAGTACATGTTGAGAGCTTGCGTGATCAATTTCAAAGTTTGTTGGGATGATCACCTACCTATCATAGAGTTCTCCTATAATAATAGGTCCCAATCCCGTATTCAGAAGATCCCATATCAGGTACTATATCGGCTTAGATGCAGGTCATCAATTTATTGGTTTGAAGTAGGTGAAACAACCTTGATAGGGTTAGATTCAGTTCATGAGTCTATGGAAAAGTTCAACTCATCAGAGATAGACTAAAGACAACTCAAAGTGAGGAGAAGGTACTTAGAGTTTGAAATCGATAATTGGGTTTTCCTAAAGGTGTAACCTATGAAGGGGGTAATGAGATTTGGAAATAAAGGGAAGCTTAGTCCTTAATATGTAGTTTCTTACAGTATCCTGAAAAGGGTTAGTAATGTAGCATATGAGTTAGAGTTGCAAGCAGAACTATCAGCGGTTCATCTAGTGTTTCACATTTCTGTGTTGAAGAAGTGTGTTGGTGGTCCGACATCAATATCACCATTAGAAAGTGTAGCTGTGAAGGTTAGTCTCGCTTATGAAGAGGTGCCAGCTGAGATCCTTGACCGTCAGGTTCATAGGCTGAGAAATAAAGAAGTAGCTTCAGTAAAGGTTTTGTGGAGGAGTTAGTCCGTAGAGGGAGCTACTTAGGAAGTAGAAGTGGCCATGAAGGACAAGTATCCTCATCTCCTTCCTACTGATTTCATTTCAGCTTAAGGCAATAGTCCCTCTCAAGCCTCTCAGTTTATTCTTGCGTAACTTGAGTATCAGTATCTTGTTCCTTCATTTGTTCTTTCGTTTCAACGTATTTCCATGATCTTGGAACTCAGTTCAGTTAAGATATCAGTTACTAGTACTTAGTGGTAGGTAATGCAGCTCCTTCCCTCCATAATCAGCTTGTTTAGACTTCATTCGAGGACAAATGTTCCCAAGTGGGATATAATGTAACACCTCTAAACTCAAAATAAAGAACATCCTAGTTTTTAGAAAAACTTGTTCTAGTACCGACAAAACCACCCACGGACCGTAGGTAGAACCACAGACCGTCGTTGGGGTTCTACTGATAAGGCCTAAATGTTGATGGTCTCTGATCCCACGAACGGTCGACCAGTACAGTCTGATCATAGGTGAGGATCAGCAGCCAATTGGAGGGAATTGGTTGTTGATCAACTTCAAATGGTCATATCTTTTAGCGTAAAATGAATTAGGTGGCCATGCCATATCAAATGAAAGATAATTGAATCTTCTTTCCAATGCCACTGAGTTTGCTAAAATCCCATCTCAAAGTAAAAAGTTATACTCGTTTTAGTAAAGCCTTGAGGGGAAGACAATGAACCACGTCCGCAGTCGACGGTTGGTAGTCTAAATGACGATCTGTAGGTCCCTCCATGGATGGACTTCATCAGCTTTTAAGTAAGGGTCATTTAGGTCTTTTTGTTATGTGTTGGGGCCCTTAAACTACGTCGTTTGATGCCTAAACTACGTCATTTCACTCAGTTTAAGCCTAATAACTTAGTCAGACTTACCTATAACCCTCATTCTTCAAAAAATATCCAAACTTTGAGCAAACCAAAAAAAAGGAAAAAGTCGACCAAACCTCCCAAGAATAAGCAACAGTGTTCTTCAAGATTAAGCCACGAAATCCAAAAGATTTTTCCATAGATTTTCTCACCAGCTATGTTGGATTTTACTAGTGGATTCCTTTCATCAACTACGTCCCTAGAATACAGTCAGCTAATTGATTCTCCATATCCTGTTTAGACCCAGGGTTTCTGAAACCTTGGATATTTACTGTGATTTAGTTGCTGTAGTATCCTAAATTGAAATAACTTGTTTCTTGGAAAGTTTTCTTAGTTCCTAGTATGAAACTCAGAACCCTAGTTGTATATATTCTCTTAGTTCATGAATTATACTTGCCAGGTAAGTTAAACATATAATCATTCTCCGTATTTCAAATGTTACATTATCAGTATATAAATGTTTCCTTTACAGATCGCATGTCAGTATTTTGAGCTATTCAGTATTTTAGTTGCATTTGTGTCATATACATATTGAGTTGGGAGTAGACTTAGCACCGAGTTTGACTAGGGTTCAGAGTACCCTCATAATCCCAAAACTATGTGCCCCCGTTGGAGTATAAGTCCCCTCTGTTGGGCATCATATTTAGTGATCACGCCATTTAGGCCTTTATACCCCTAGCAAGATACTTTGGGTCCTCTTGATGGGGATTATACATCGGACTCCCCGTTTAGCTCACATGGTTTATGTCGATTAATAGTAGCACCCACAATAAGACTTTTACTGCATTTTACCAGGTTTTCAGTATATACTTCAACATTTAGTTCAACATGTTATTTTCAGAATTAGTACTTGGTTGTTGCATTCAGCTTAGCTTTTCAGTTATGTTTCAGTATTTACATTCTTGATCAGTTTATGTCATTGCTCAGTTATTCTTTGTCCAGCTTATATATATTTGTTCAGCTTAGTATTTATATCCTGCATGCTCAGTACATTCCAAGTACTGACGTATACTCAGCGCTACATCCTTTCATTATGTAGGTTTAGGTACTTAGCATCCAGATCACGCTTAGATTGATTCTCGATCCATATTTCAACAGCTTTAGTGGTGAGTCCTCATACTTCGAGGACAATATACATGCTTTTCATTCTAGTCTTTTTATTCGGTTTTCAGTTTGGTTAGAGTTAGTTGGGGTGCATGTCCCAGCAACTCAACTCAGTTAGAGGCTTTTCATACATAGTAGAGGAATTATCTTTAATTGTTAAGTTTATCTTTCAGCTGATTTTAGACTCATAGTATAGTTTATATATTTAGACTAGTTGGAGGTTCCCCAATTTCTAGTTATCAATTGTTTTAACTTCTGAATAGTATATGTCTTATTCAATTAGTATCATTATGCTTGATATATGCCAGACACAGGGTTAGCTTGGGGTCACTCGTGATCCTTGGTCCTATTTTACGTCAAGGGGGTAACCGCAGGGCATGACACTATATGAAGCCTCTATTATTACAAAAGGATTATCGGGACAAGACCCATGGCATCCTAACACACTGAAAGTAAAAATGGAACCTTCCAGAAGCAAGGAGGCTCACCATAGCTACTGCAAGTGGTATCAACGAAACTTCTATTGATGACCCTGAATACCTGTATCAGCATCATGAAACATGCAAGCCAAATTGCATCAGTTCATGAAATGTACGAGAATGTAAGGGGAATTCTAAAGCGAAAATATAAGCTCGAACTCATGGAAAACAAACATACTTACCTCTTCTCAACTCACTCAACTCAACTCAAATCAATGAAATATGGCTCAACTCAACAATAAGGTACTCAAATCAGTGAAACATAGTTCAACTCAACCCAGAGAAATAAGGATCAACTCAATAAGAAGATACTCAACTCAGTGAAACATAGTTCCACTCAACTCAATAATAAGATAATCAACTCAATTAAACATAGTTCAACTCAACTCAGAGAAATAGGGCTCAACTGAACAATAGGGTACCTAACTACAAATACTCAAGGATAAAGCAACAATAAAAGATGCAATATATGGAAAGTTGTAAAACAATAGATAACAACTCAATTGTATGTAAAAATACAATAATAACTCATTTGTATGTAAAACTACAATAATAACTCATTTGTATGTAAAAATACAATAATAACTCTTATTTGGGAGATTCTCTAATAGACAACCATCACTATGAGCTATGTGATGATACAACGTCTCGCCCACGCTGCCAGAACTACCCTATACCTTATTGGGTTATAGAACTCATCAACTAAGTGGTTCAACTAAGCTATGTTTAAAAATCAATAAAGAATGATCTAAAAAGTATGCCCTTTCTACCCACGTTGGCTACATAATTTATGGGGGCTGTGAGTTGTACGAATTCTCCCTCATACCGGTGCTCAATACTACTCTGAATATTACAACTCTTGCTCATATGCTTTTTTAAAAAAAAATTCCTCGTCCTCAAACTTTGATATTATTACTCAAAAGGTTTTTATTAAAAGATATTATACTCAAAAACTCCCCATGAACTCATATGGAAATCGAAGTTTCCTTTCATCTTAAATGTAAAGACAATTACTCTTGGGAACACTTAGTTCCCATATATTAATTTTTAAAAATGAAAATCAACGCTCCGCCTCACACTCAAGTACTCAAGTCTTAAAACATATTATAAATAATTGTAAAAGGCTTCTCAAAATAGGGTTCATGCCGAATTATATATGTGAACGACTTAATTCAAGGTTTTCAATAACTATGTATATAGAACTCAATACTAGGAATTGGACAAATCTTGAACTCAAGGACTCAATGATACTACTCATCTTAAGAATGCTCGACTCATAGGGTTCATGCGGAATTATGGGCATCAACAACTCAACTCAAGAACCTTCATGGGTAACATGTAGTAGTACCAGAATTAGGAATTTAATCTCAAAAGTATTAGTAACTCATTATTTAAGAACTTAGAACTTGAAAATACTACTCCTCTTAAAGATAATAAAATAATGGAGTTCATAAGAATTATTGACATGAACAACTCGACTCAAGAGTCTCAATGAAAATGTAGAAGTCATGGGTATAACTTTTCTCATTCTCATACTTACTTCCTCAAAACTTATCTCATATCGGTAGTTGATCTCAAGGGATTGACAATTTAACTCAAAGACTTTCTTGAACTCTACTCTTAATCTTTCTTAAATTTGAATTATGATTCATGATATATAGGAACTCTAGAAGATTAATGAAGGTTTAATTAGTAGGGATTAAGAATATAATGAAATCTCCACTCAAATAAATAGGTACAGAAGGAGAACGGAGAAGGAAAATGGCTTATTTATTGCTGGTGCGCCGCGCCATACCTCCATTTACTTGGGGTCTGAATGGGTGCACTGTTGTCGCGCTGCCCCTGACTCAATTTATTGGGGGTCTGATTGGGCGCACTGCTGGCGCGCCATCCCAGCCCCAATGTACTGGGTGTCTGATTGGGCGCACCACCCCAAATCCAACCCAGGAACTTTTGAATTTTTCTTCTTCCATTTTGGGTCTTAAGTTACCTAAATTTGATTGGTTTCTTCCAAACTTTCTTAGATTTATCAACCTAACTCAAGTACATGAAAATCTACTCGAAATTAGTGAAGAATTATACTCGCTCGCAAGAACCTCACCTCAAAAGCTCAACAAACTCCCTTAACAAGGAATGAAGAACAAAACCTCAAGAAACACCTCAAGAACTCAAATCATTCAACCTGAAGAATGAAATTACGGATAAAAATCACATGATTAATGTGTGGGTGAACGGACCCCACACTAAGAGAACTTACAAACCACTTAGGATAAAATCCTTGGCGAAATCCCTTGAATAATTGCAAAAAACTTGAACGCTCTTCCTTTTCTCCTTTTTTCCTCTTCTTGAACTCCTCTAAAAAACGTAAGCTTATTTATGAATTGTGAAAACTAATCTATGTGAATTTAGACCCCTAAAATATTATTTAAAATGAGTTAGGCTAATGGGGTAAGGAAAAGACCAAAATACCCCTCATTAATTCGGGTAACTTCTCTTAAATGGACAGACTAAACTCAAATGGAAATATCTCCTTCATCCAAACTCAAAATTTAGAAAACTCAGGAGCGTGGGAAAGAGGACTGAGTGATATTTCATTCGATATCTTATGGGTCTCCTAACTCATCCTTTGATGAAAGTTATGGACGTTTGAAGTTGACCCAAAACTTAAAAGAAACTTAGGAATGACTTGAATGAATTCTCTTTAGTTCTTTTTAGAACTCAAGGTGCTACATCTAGTGACCTTAACACTTAAGAAAACTTAAATTTCTTGGTAAATATCATTCACTACGAAAAATGGTTAGAGTATTAGCACAAAAACTTTTTGGGTGTTACATTATCTCCCTTTCATAGATAACTTAACATTTGCATACCTTGCTCTATCTTTAGGCACTTTCACAACTCGTGCTCATAATCTCGTAACTCATACTGCCTTTCCAGGTGAAAATACTACCCAATCTCTAAACATACTTCCTCATAAGGATCTAAGCTGAAACAAGGCTTACAGAAGAGAGTTTATCTCACTTTTAGCTCAAATGCATGATTCACATGAATATTAGTGCATTTTTTCGAACTCATAACTTAACTCACTCAGAGGCTTCTCTCAAGCCACTCTGTAATCTCATGACTTTCTGAAGATTTTTGCTAAGAATAACTCATCCATAAGGATCTTGGGCTTTACTTTTCAACCACCTTTAGTATGAGGGGTAGTCAAATGGATATGCAAACACACGAGTTAGAATAAGTGTCTATGAAATAGTTCTATTGCACGATTTAGAGTATGAAGAAGGGAAACTTTTTTGAAATTCATGTGGTCCCTCATTTATAGAAATGGGGCCCTAACAACCATAAACAAGACCCTACTGACATGGCTTCATAGACACCCTAGGACACTTGAACTCTATGATCTAGTACTAAGTTTGTCATACCCCAGGCCTACACCCTGTGCGTAATTGGCACTCGAGAACCATTAATGGTTCACAAGAGAACCCTTGGTCTAGTTCATTACTCAGCAGAAGACATACTCAAGCAAAATGGAATTCAAAATGCATAAAGAAATTTGAAACTCAATTTAAACTCAACTCTGAAAATTATTTGAAAATAATTTAACAAGTATTAGTTAAATGTATCATGACCTCAAAATTTTCCAAAAACAAAGGAAATAATGATAGACTTTCGACCTTTAAACTATATGTGAAGCGTTTACTATTTCAGAAGGATTATCGAGACAAGACCCTCGACATCCACACAACTGAAAATAAAAGTGCAACCCCCTTGAATCAAGGAGGCTCACTGATAACGCTCAACTAAACTTCATCCAATTCTAAGTGTAGCCGGTTGCAATCAAGTATGAACCCAACAAAGAGTTACGGTCAATCCCACAAGGAGTGATAGGACAGATAATTCAATTACGAAGTGAAAGAAGTGT
This sequence comes from Solanum chiquidenum, assembly GCA_029582725.1. Classification (NCBI taxonomy): domain Eukaryota; kingdom Viridiplantae; phylum Streptophyta; class Magnoliopsida; order Solanales; family Solanaceae; genus Solanum; species Solanum chiquidenum. The sequence goes on along the minus strand of JAJOOS010001685.1, from coordinate 8,213 downwards.
TCTAATCAAGTGTAGGATTAGACATTTTCGAATAAAAAAAAAGTAAATGGTAGGGTTTTGAGAACTAATTTTAATAGGGGGGCTAGAGTGACAATTGACAAGTACGAAAACATGGGAGTAATCAAGTAGAGAGGGATTATTAGGGATGTGATTGATTAAATGCCAATTCACAGTACGGGTGATTATTATTTACTAAAAACTGTTGACTCTTAGTGGGTAGGCTAGGTTGTAGGTGTAACAACCATTTCTCAATGAAATCAAGCAAGTTCTCTCGAACCTCGACAAGCCCAACAAATTAAATATGACCAGCCAAAAATATCAATTAATCTACTCTCTCAAGCTAGATTGGTAGGACAAATTCAGACCCACTTTTTCAAGTTGAATCCACAATAACCCAATCACTACAATCATCAATTGATAACTTTAATTCATCAATGAAAACTCAATTACCAACTAAACCCACTCCAAATTGTAACACCTCAGAATATAGTAGGCTAAGCTAGGGCAAAGTGAGAGGGAAAGAGCAAAGGAAGGGAGCTTGGGAAACCTTCACCAAGCATTGCTCACCTCCTACAACCACCATGACGGATCGTGGTGGAGACCACAAGTCAGGGTGATTGTCATGGTGAGCTAGGTAGTGAGCTTCCAAAACATCCCCAAATGAAGACCCTCCCCCCGAGCCACTTGACAGCTCGTGAAGGCCACTATGGGCTATGTGATAGGTCTTGGTCATAAAGTAGGTTCTTGAGGGCATGTGGTGGCAAACCATGCCACTGTTCAAGAGACCACGGACACCACTACAGGCCTTGGTGACCCTTGTGGTGGTGATTCAACTGTTTTAGTTCATAGATTTTTTGGATCTTTTCTGATTTTAATTAAATCAAAGCTATATCATTTTACCTAACCCTAGGACCCCTATATAAGTGACTTTAACCCCGCAACTAGCCCAATAAGCATTGGGCTTGGAGGTATGATAATTTTCATCCATGGATTCCTTCCATTCATTGAGTTCAAAAATTCCTCTATTTTTGAAGTTAGAAATCCCCAATAAAGTTAGGGTTTTATTCAATTGTCATGGGTTGTTTTGATTATTGATTTAAACGATTGAATTGTGATCTGTTATTTATGAATTGATGAATTACTATGATTTTATGATGATTTCCTCCCAAGAACCCATGAAAACCCCATGTTTTAAAGTTATGAATCATATGATGTGGGATTTTGATTGTAAAGGAACTGTTTTATGAAATGAATTATGTATTGCTAGCTTTACATAAATTAATGATGAAATCCATTTATAACCCATTTTTTTCTAAGTGTTGATGATTCAAAGTAGGTTTTGAACCTTGAAAGGTGAATTATGGACTTCTGCATTTTCTTATGAAATCTATGCAAATCTTTTAAGGATGCTTTGAGAGTAAAGTATAAATGATGATGATCATGATGTGTTATTGAAAGGATTTTCTCATGTACTCGTAAGAGTAAGATGTGAAAGGTTTTCTCCTTTCTAATCAATCGTTAGGCATTTCTCATCATGACTCCTTGTAGAGCTAACACACGGAATGCTAATGCACGCAATGCTAACAGAGTTCCTCCAGTCCGGAACTATGAGGTAACGAATGTAAAATTTTGGAATGTGATCCTGCTCTTGGCTCGGAGTGTGGCCAATTAGAATAATAAGCAGGTCCCAGTTCCTACTAACACAAATGGTGGATAAACTGCAGCTAGGGTTTGAGACTTTGTTCGAATGAGTTTGCCTCCAATTTTTATGGGCGAAGGTTGGTGAAGAGCAAGAGAACTTAAATAATGAGTTTAAGCAAAATCTTGGAGTAATGTAGATGATTGGAGTTGAAAGTGTTGTGTTGCCATCCTACAAACTTAAGGATATGGATCATATCTTTTTCACTCAGTGGAAAGATAACAGGGGTGCAGATGCAACTCATGTGACTTGGGATTGTTTTACTAGAGATTTCCTAGATAGGTTCTTCCTAAGGGAATTGAGAGAAGCTAAGGCACAAAAGTTTATGAACTTGAAGCAGGGGTCAATGTCGGACCTAGAGTACGAGCTAAAGTTTACCTAGCTCTCCAAATATTCTCCACACATGGTTTTCGATTCAACGGCACAAATGAGTAAGTTCTTGTTTGAAGTATCTGATCTGGTGTAGACTTAGTGCAGGAACGCTATGCTTCTAGGGGATATGGATATCTCCAAACTAATGACTCATGCTCATCTGGTTGAGGGTGATAAGCTTAGAGATTGGCTAAGGATAACAAAAAGGTCACAACAGGAAATTATGAATACTCTCAGGAAAAGTCAGGTCGTGGAAATCGCTCACAGTTTCAGTAGAGGTCTACAGCCCAGCACCTTTATCAGATAGTGCTCCTTCCCCTTGTTTTGACATTATCAGAAAGGTAGGGCATCAGTCTCTAAGTCTCAGGGGAGTGGTTCAAGTAACATGACTTTCCAAACTTGTCCAAATTGTGGTAAGAACCATTTGCGTGAGTGTGTTGCAGGAGAGGAAGGGTGCTTTGGGTGTGGTCAGTCTGGACATAGGTTGAAGGATTGCCCTTCTACCAGGTAGGGGAAAAGAGCTAACAACAATAGGGATCAATCTATTGCTCCAGAAGCACCAGTAGGTCACCCAACTAGGCAAGGTGCTTCGTTTGGTACAGGTGGCGGTCTGTGCCAGAACAGGTTGTATGCTCTCCGGGCTTAGCATGATCAGGAAGATTCTCTTGATGTGGTCACTGATACATTACGATTCTTTCATTTAGATGTTTATGTGTTGTTAGATCAAGGGGATACACTGTCTTTTGTAACTCCCTATATAGCAGTAAACTTCGGTATCATTACAAAAACTCTCTTAGAGACCTTCTCAGTCTCTACTCCAATTGGTGACCTAGTTATATCTAGAAGGGTATACCTAAATTGCCATGTCACAGTCTCTCAGAAATTCACGTCAGCAGATCTTGTAGAGTTAGAAATGGTTGATTTTAATATCATTCTTGGAATGGACAAGTTACATTCATGTTATGACTCAGTCAATTGTAGAACTAAGATCGTTCAATTTTAGTTTCCGAATGAGCCAGTCTTAGAATGAAGGGGTAGTAGCTCATTGCCTATGGGTTGATTCATCTCTTACCTTATGGATAGAGGAATGATTTCCAAAGGGTATGTCTATCATCTTTTTCGGGTTAAGGATTCAAACTCTGAAACCCCAACTCTTGAATCAGTTCCAGTAGTAAATGAAGTTCCAGAAGTGTTCCCAAAAGATGTTCCTAAAGTTCCTCCCAAAAGGTAAATTGACTTTGCAATAGATCTCCTACAAGATACCCAACCCATTTCAGTTCCTCCTTACTGAATGGCTTCAGCCGAGCTTAAGGAATTGAAAGAGTAGTTAAAAGACCTTCTAGATAAGGGCTTCATCAGAACTAGTATCTCTCCATGGGGTGATCCAGTGTTATTCCTAAAAAAGAAAGGTGGTTCTTTAGGATGTGCATTGACTATCGGTAGTTGAATAAAGTCACAATCAAGAATAAGTATCCCATCCCCAGGACTGATGACTTGTTCGACCAACTTTAGGGTGGTAGTTGCTTTGTTAAGATAGAACTCTGATCCGGCTATCATCAGCTAAGAGTCAGAGATAATGGCATTACAAAGACAGCTTTCAGAACTCGCTATGGTCATTACAAATTTGTAGTTATGTCTTCTGGACTAACAAATGCTCCTAGACTTAATTAAAAGGGCATTCAAATAATATTTTTACTTGTTCATCATCGTCTTTATTGGTGATATCCTCATTTACTCTCAGAGTGAGGAGGAGCATGCGAATCATCTGAGAGTTATTGTGCAAATTCTCAAAGATCGCCAGCTATTCGCTAAGTTCAGCAAATATGAATTCTAGCTATAGTTAGTCACTTTATTCGGTCATGTAGTATCCAGTGAAGGGATTTGAGTGGATTGAAAGAAAATCAAGACTAAACAACACTGGCCCAGACCTACCTTCCCAACTGATAGCAGAATTTTCTTGGGTATGGCCGGTTATTACAAGAGATTAGTTTAAGTATTTTCATCCATAGCTTCCCCATTGACCAAGTTGACTCTGAAGAAGGTCAAATTTTAGTGTTCAGTTGAGTGTGAGAAATGTTTCTCAGAACTAGAGACTAGGTTGACTACAACTCTTGTCTTGACTCTACTAGATGGTTCAGACGGTTATGTGATTTATTGTGATATATCAAGGGTCGGCCTAGTTTGTGTATTGATGCAAAGAGGTAAGGTCATAACTTGTGCTTGTAGTTAGCTTGAGGTCTATGAGAATAACTACCTGACTCATGAACTCGAGCTTGCAGCCGTGGTATTTTCCCTAAATATTTGGAGACACTACTTGTATGGTGTTCATGTTGGCTTGTTCACAAATCATAAAAGCCTCAAGTATGTGTTCACCCAGAAAGAGTTGAATCTTCGTCAAATGAGATGGCTTGAATTCCTCATAGACTATAATATGAATGTTCTTTACCATCCTGGTAAAGCCAATGTAGTGGTTGATGCTCTCCGCAGGCTCTCTATGGGTAGTGTAGTCTATATTGTGGAAGAAAAGAAAGAGTTAGAAATCGATGTTCGCCGACTTACTTGCGTAGGAGTTTGCCTTACAGACACATCAAATGGTGGTGTGATAGTTTAGAATGGGTCAGAATCTTCATTGGTAGCGGAGGTTAAGGAAAAAAAGGATAGTGATCCTATATTACTTCAGTTGAAAGGTGCAACCCATCAGTAGAAAGTTGAGGTTTTCTCCCAAGTGGAGATAGTGTACTTCGTTACCAGGTTTCTTATATATTTCTAATGTGGGTGAGTTAAGAAAAAAATCCTTATAGAACTACATAATTGTAGGTATTCAATTCATCCAGGTGCCACTAGGATGAACCATGATCTACGGGATGTATTTTAGTGGAACAACATGAAAAGAGACATAGTATATTTTTGTGGCTAAGTGTCGTAACTGTCAACAGGTTAAGGTAGAACATTAGAAACCAGGGGGTATGACTCAGGAGATTAACATTCATATATGGAAATTGGAAGTGATAAACATGGAATTCATTTTGGGCTTACCTCGTACTCCCAGACAACATGACTCTATTTGGGTGATAGTAGATAGAGTCAGTAAGTCCGCTCACTTTTTGGCTATAAAGACTACATATTGAGCAGAGGACTACGTTGAACTCTACATCCATTATATAGTCAGGTTTTATGGGGTTCCCTTGTTTATCATCTTAGATAGAGGTCTTCAGTTTAGCTCTCATTTCTGGAAATAATTTTGGAAAGGTCTTGGTATTAAGTAAATTTCAATACAGTAATTCATCGACAGATGCATGGTCAGGCAGAGCGTACCATTCAGACCTTAGTGGACATGTTGAGAGGTTGCGTGATTGATTTCAAGGGTAGTTGGTATGACCACCAACCTTTCATAGAGTTCGCCTATAATTGTATCTTCCATTTTAGTATTTAGATGGCCTTGTATGAGACATTATATGTGCGTAGATGCAAGTCCCTGATTGGTTGGTTTGAACTAGGTGAAGTAGCCTTGATTGGGCTAGATTCAATTCACGAGGCTGTGGAAAAAGATCAACTAATCAGAGATAGACTAAAGACATCCCAGAGTCATCAGAAGTCCTATGCAGATATGAGGAGAAGGGACTTAGAATTCGAAATCGATGATTGGGTTTTCCTAAAGGTGTCACCTATGAAGGGGGTTATGAGATTTGGCAAGAAAGGGAAACTCAGTCCTAGATATGTAGATCCTTGAAGAATCTTGAAAACGGTAAGTAATATTGCTTATGAGTTACAGTTGCGAATAGAACTAGCAACGGTTTATCCAGTCTTTTACATTTCCCTGTTGAAAAAGTGTGTGGGTAGTCCAACATCGATAGAACCATTAGAGTGTGTGGATGTGAAAGATAGTCTCACTTATGAAGAAATGTCGGTTGAAATTCTCGACCGTTAGGTTCATAGTTTGAGAAATAAGGAAGTCGCTTCAGTAAAGGTTTTGTGGAGGAGTCAGTCAGTAGAGGGAGCTACTTAGGAAGTAGAAGCAACCATGATGGCCAAGTACCCTAATCTCTTTCCTTCTGATTTCATTTCAACTTGAGGTAATACTTCCTCCCTAGTCTCTTTGTTTACTCATGTGCAAATCAGTCTCAGTATCATATCCTCTCAATTATCCTTGCATTTCAGCCTCTTTGAATGTTCATGGAATTCAGATCAGTCAAATATCAGTTTCTAGTACTTCGTGGTAGGGATTGCACCTCTTTCCCTCCATACTCAGCTTGTTCAGACTTCATTCAAGGATGAATGTTCCTAACGGGGAGATAATGTAACACTTTGGATTTCAAAATGAAGAAAATCCTAGTTTTAAGAAAAATCTAGTGCTAGTACCAACAGAACCACCCACATACCGTAGATAGAACCACAGACCATAGGTGGGGTTCCATCGTTAATATCCAAATTTTTTTAGTCTCTGATGATACCACCCACGGTCGACCACTATGGTTTGTGGTTGGACCTACAGATCGTAGGTCTGACTTTAGGTAAGGGTCAATAGTTAATTGGAGTAAAATAGATGTTGGGTCAACTTCAAACGATCATATCTCTTACCATAAAATAAAATAGGTGGTCCACAACCTGTCAAGTTAAAGATAATTTAATCCTCTTTCCAACGCTATCGAGTTTGCTAAAATCTAAGCTTGAAGTAAAAGTTATGCTGGTTTTAGTGAAGCCCTGTCTGGTAGAGCATGAACGACGATTCCTAATGATGGTTCGTAGCTCAAACGACGGCCCATTAGTCATGTAGTAGATGGCACTCGTCACTTTAAAGTTAGGGTCATTTCGGTCCTTTCCCCTATGCGTTGCAAACTTAAACTATGTCGTTCAATGATGAAAGTTCATTGTTTTACTCTCACTAAGCCTAATAACCTTGTCAGACATACCCAAAACCCTTTATTCCCCAAAAGTCATCCAAATTACAGAAAAAAGAAGAGGAAAGTCGACCAGCCCTCTCAAGAACACGCATAAGGTTTTCTTCAAGTCCCATAATTTTGTCAGTTCCTTGATTCTCCATATCTTTTTTAGTCCTAGGGTTTCTAAAACCTTAGATATTTACTGTGATTCAGTTGTTGTTATAACACTCCAGAAATTAGTAAGCTAAAACTAGAGCTAAAAGTTAAGGGTTAGAGTCATGGAGGTGGCCTAGGGCCAAGGACAAAAGGGAAAGGAAAAAGGCTTCCCAAGACTTGCCAAGGAACTACCTCAAGACCAGGAGCTCCTTCACAACTAGTGGTGGTCACCACGATTCATGGTGCCAATCATGAAGGTGGTGACAATAGCCTCCCCAAGGCTGCCCCAAATTGGCTCCTCCACACGAGCCACTTCACGGCTTGTGAAGCCTTAGACGGCTTGAGTGAGTGGCCTTGGTAATGCCTTTGTGGTGTTAGCATGGTATGAAAAGTGGCAAGCCACTGCCTCAAGGCCCACGAGAGGTACGACGGCTCGTGGCTTGCACCACGGCTCGTGGAGCCCCTCGTGAAAATGCTTTGGTCTTGTGAGCTAAGGGCACATGTTTCCTAATCCACTGCCTCAAGTCCACAGAATGGACCACGGCTCGTGGAGCCCCTCGTGGCACCTGGAAGTTCAATTTAAGTGAAGGTTATTTTGGGAAATTCCATTTTAAGTCCAATCAAAGTGAAGTCATTTTGGGTAAGTTTGGGGTCACTGTATAAGTCATTTTTAAGTCAAACTCACCAAAACTAAGTCATATTTCCACAAAATCGAAATATTTTCCAAAGTCTATCTCCTCTCCCAAAATTCTTTTTCTTGAACTTCAAGGAATAAGAAGAAGAAGAAGGAAGTTGGGGCTACGGTTCTATGAGCAAGTTTTTCTACTCAATTCCATTAGATTCCATTGATAAGGTATGGTATTTATTCATCCATGGGTAGTCTTCATCCATGGAGTCCCTTCAAAACCCCAATTTCAAAGATAGAAATTCCCCAAAAACTAGGGTTTGACTCCAAGTCATGGATTCCATTAAAAAATGATTCTATTGAATTAATTACTTTATATTATGATTGAATTGATGATTTATTATATTTTTATGATGAAATCTACCAAGAATCCATGAAACCCCCATATTACTCAATTATGATCTTGTAATGTGGGTTTGTT
>JAJOOS010001684.1:0-24223 GCA_029582725.1 Solanum chiquidenum | reverse complement strand
CTTCCATTGACACTCATTTCCTCTGTTTTCAACAGCAACACAAAAACTAAAACTAAAAGTAAGTAGATTCAACTATGACTAACAACAACACAATTCAAATTCACCAAAAGAATTTCAAACAACACCACTCATTGGCAGTGGTGCCATTTTAATTAACAACATTTCAAAGAAACTTTATCTAATTCCAAGCATCATTGGTCGTTAATCAATATATAACCCAATTAAATGAGTTTGTGTCGAATCCCACAGGGAGCGGTACGTGTTTCACATTCAATTGAGAAGTATGAACATGGTCAAACCAGTCATACGAATAAAAATTATCGAGTAAAGACATCATTCAAATTAAGGGGTGACACGAATGTCAAATGGGGGGTTTTGGTTTTGATTATCAACTACAAACAATTGCAAACAATATGAATTAACAATAACAAGATGGGTTCTTGGAATGTGATCGATTATAGTCTAATATAGACATATGAGTAAGTGCAAATATTAGAAAATAGCTAGATATTAGTGAGTAGGCTAGGCTATAGGGGAGGTAATTTTTTTGTAAAATAATTTATCCTGAATCGAGTGATTTCTCTCGAACATCGACAAGCATGCAAAATAAGAGCAACACACACCTTAATCCATTCACTCTCTCGAGTTGAATGTGTGGGATTGGGTTTAGGATTCACTCTCTCTCTCGCTGAACCCAAGTCAACCCATTACCCGCAAACCATCAATCAATAATTTTAGTTCTAAAACCTCTCTCGAGCAAGCCAAGAACACAAACATAGAACTGCATTTGCAACTACAATTCTTAAATTAAACCACAATTAATAATTAAACTCACTTCTAAATAGCATTTAATCTAGCAATTAACAATACCCATAACCTAAATAAGCCCATAATCACATCATCAATTGGGGTTTTAGCTAGACATCATAAAAAGGTAAAAACCGTTACTAAATTGATTATCCATCAACTGGGTAAAAGTGATTGCATCCTTACAATGCTCCAATTTGAAGATTCTCAAAGACCCACTTCCAAATTCTCAAAAGTGAATTTCTTCAATATCCCCAAGCATAGGAAAACTAGAGAAAACTATCTCCAGATGCTATAAACTTAGTAATAAAATGTTCTAAAGAGTAATTCATTCTAGATTAAATGTTCAAAAATGTATTTATAGTGGCCAAATATGTGTTGTAAATAGTCATTTGGCGAAGTAAGTCTGTCTCGCGGAACTACTCGGTGAGCCACCCTTTGGTCACTTTCGTTGCCCTTCTGCCTTGGCATTCAGCATCCTCAAGGTCTGTAACTTTCGGCGATCTAGCACAGGATCGCGGAACTACTCGACAATCCGCCGACTGCTCATTTCTCTCGCCGACTGCTCATTTCTCTCACCGACTTGGTTTCTTCCCTCAGGGCTTGGCACACTGGAACTTTAGGCAATTAGATGCTCGGCGACTCGGAGAGTGCTCTTGGCGATCCTTAAGCTCGCCCATCTTGATTTCTTCAGCCTGTTTTGTTCCTTTTGTCCTTGCTTTGTTCCTCAATCCATATTCTTAAAAATCAAGGATTAATCATCAGTTATTGGCACAAAATAAGCATTTGAGGACAATAAATCTATATAAACTAACCCCTAAATGACTCCAAATCTCGGACTCATCAGGCATATGCTAACAAAATTCATTCAAATAATCAAGATAATGCAAATAAATCAACAAGGATACGAGCATGCATTTGAGAACTACAAAAACTTAAAGACAGGGTTCGAATCACCAACTCAAGATCAAATAAATGAATGCTAGGCAAGAGATTTGACAAGCAAAAATCATAAAATCCCCTCAAGCAATTGATCCCCACACAAAAATACAATAATTAGCAAGTACAAAAATCTAAAATATTGTTGTAAGAGTGCAAAGGTCGTAAAATATGAACTAAAAAAAGTTTTTGAATTTAACAACGATTTTTGGCCTTAAGACCCTTCATAAACTTCATCCATTTAGTTGGTCTAACCAGCAATCCAGATCGGGTTCGCCGACCTGTTCGGTGAGTCGTCGATTGGTTCTTGGGCTCACCTAATTGGTCATCATCCCAAAATTTCAAATTTTCAACCTGCACAATCAACACCTGTAATTCAAACAACAATATTAAAAGCTCAAAAACTTGGGTTGCCTCCCAAGAACCGCCTTATTTAATGTCGTAGCACGACAAAGATATGCATTCACTATTCGTTCTTTGGGTTACCCAAGGTATCACTTGGTAGACTCCCTTTGCCTTGGGTTTAAATGGGAAGAGATTTGGCCCATCTGCGTTTCCAGCTGCTTAATGGAAACTAAGTGAGAAGTGACCGTCTGGTTCAGAGATAAGACGTCTTCCTTCATTTCTTTTAACACTTTGTATGATCCTTCCACTTTGTTAAGAATACATGCAAGCATATCCTCCGTGCGGAAATTTTTAGGATCACCCTTTTGCTCTTTTGTCTTTTGACGCTCATGTGGGGGTACATAGCGATCCTTGTCGCCATCTCGCTCCCTCCAGTTTGTACCACGGTCATGCCATTCCCTATCACGGTATCTCCATTCTTCATCACGCTCTCTGTTCCAACCTTGGTTCCCCCCTGGCCTTGGATAGTTCAAATGGAAACCTCCTTCTTCATTTGCCAGAAAATGCACTTCCTCATTGTACAAAGCCTCAAAGTGTGCATCATCGGGATTCACTCCACTAACTCCAATGGCATTCACAACTTTAGAACTACAACCCATGATATACTTTAACAATAAATCCAGTTACGTCATCATCTTGGCCATGTTTTCATCCCGCTCTTGATCTTTTTCAATTTGTTACTTTGTCATCCTGAAGTTCAAAGGAGACACTTTATCTTCTCTAGTTTACCAAGAACAATTAGTTTTTGTTATCCCATCAAGAAGATTAGATGTTATTTCAAACGTTTGTTGCATAATTCCTCCTTGGACTAGCTGGTCAGCCACACCCTTGTTGACTGAATCTAGACTCTAGTAGAAATGTTGTAATAACATGTTGTTCGGGAGTCTGTGAGTTTGACATTGGAGCAACAAATTTTGAAACCTCAACCAAGTCATGAATTGGTTCACCATCCAATTGTTTGAAGCCCTGAATATTGTCTCTCAATGCCATCATCTTTGAGGGAGGGAAATATCTTATATAGAACGCCGTAGTGAGCTCTTCCCAAGAAGTGATTGAGTGTCTTGGTAGATCAGCTAGCCACTTTGTTGCCTCCCCCATCGGAGAAAATTGGAAGAAACGAAGTCAGACGGATTCCTTAGAGATGATCTTGAAAGAAAATGGGCTACACGCATCCATAAAGTTCTGGATGTGGTCATGATAAATCCTATGTAGCTAGACCTCTAAACAAACTCTTCATTTGCAATAGCTGCAACATAGTGCAAGTCACATGAAACAACGCATTGCCCACAATCGGAGACAATCAAATAGCACTCGCGCTATCCAACTGATCTTCATTGAAATCATTCTAGTTACCGATGTCATCATGAAGTCCAAGTTGGCTAGCATTGCTCCCGCTAACACTCATCTCGTCACTTATTCAAGAGCATCCAACGACAAACAAAAGTAAGTTGATTCAACTACAACAAGACTAGTTCACAACTAAACTTTACTAAAGAATTCTAAACACCACTCCCCGGCAGCAGATCCATTTTTTATAACGCTCAACTACACTTCATCCAATTCTAAGTGTAGGCGGTCGCAATCAAGTATAAACCCAACGAAGAGTTGGGGTCGATCCCACAAGGAGTGATACGGTAGAGAATTCAATTACGAAGTAAAAGGTGTGTTCTAATCGTTTGTAGAAGTAGACATTATCGAAAAAATTAAAATAATTTTTAGGGGTTTGACAACCAATGTCAATTGGGGGGATTAGAATTATCAATTAACAACTATGAAATATGGAAATAATTAAATAGAGAGGGATCCTTGGGGATGTGATCGATTAAAGGCCAATTTTGCTATATGGGTGATTATTATCTAGTAAAAGACGATGAATCTCAGTGGGTAGGCTGGACTTTAGATGTAATAGCCATCTTTAGATCAACTACCACGAATCGAGCGAGTTCTCTCGAACCTCGACAAGCATAACACTATGAACAACCCAAAACCTCAGTTAATCTACTCTTTCGAGCTAGATTGGTAGGATTAAATTCTGATTCACTTTTTCAAGCTGAATCCACAATAACCCAATCACTACAATCATTAATTAATAGTTTTAATCCAAAAACCTCTTTCTCAAGTAAGTTTTGAATACTAAGCTAGACCTGTATTTGCAATTACAATTCATAAATAAAAACTCAACTTTCAATTAAACCCACTTCAAAATAACATTTAAATCAGTAAATACTAACACTCATAAGCTAATCGAAATAATTAATCACATAATCATACTTCCAAGAATGAGGATTTTATCCAAACATTACAAAAAGCAAGAAAATGTTCTCCATCAGTTTGGGTAACAATTTGCAAGTCGTCACAATGCTCCATAAATAGTTCCAAATCAAAACCCGACTCTAAATTACTCTTCAAAAGAGTAAAAAATGTATTTGCACTGTTCCAGATCAAAAACCCAGAGTTAAATTGTGTGGAAACTCTCTAAAACTTCTGTCCCTTTTTTCATCTTTTAAAAATCGCATTTATACTCTTCTAGATTTTTAGCTTTAGGATCGATGGGCGGACTAAGTCGAGCATCGCCGACCAAGTCGGTGATGCGCCAAATGCCTTGTTTAATCGCCTTCTTGACTTGTCTCTTCACCATTCACCTTCTGTAACTTTAGATGATCATGATCTCCATCGCCGATCCATTCGATGCTTCGCCGAGTTGCACTTTCCATCAATGAGTTGGCTTTTTCCTAGGGTTGGCCTTCTGGAACTTTTGGTGAGCTGAAGAATCATTAGGCGGTTCGCCGAGTGGTCTTGGCGATCACCAACTTTGCTTTTCTTCAACTTTTTTAGCTTTCCGCTCCTTTTTGCCTGATATTGTATTTGCCTTGCTCCACTGCCTTTACTGCTACATGTTAACACTTTAACATCAATTTAGAGCATACAATAGGCTTTGAGGACACTAAAACTATGAATATTAAGCCCAAAATGAGGTGAAATCCCCGAATCATCGTAAGTCTTTAAATTGATTGAGTATATTGTCATTAAATATTCATCATTTGTGTTGTGCGAGAAAGAAACTGTTTTGGGTGCATTCAAACATTATACATTTTTATCATGCATCATTATTAGTACTAATTATACTATTTTACTTGGTTGCCGATATTGTGAATATGTAACGTGTTCTAAAATAATTCATAATTGGAAAAATATATAATGAATAGTAAAATTTGAGTCCTTTAATTGTAGATAATTTTTGAATGGGGTTTGCTCCTTATTTTGGTCATTATTAGAAGTTTTTGTTTGCGATCTTAATTCCAACTAGTTAAATCATGTCCAGTAATGTAGTGGTGAATAGTTCTTGGATGATGTTGTTCGTTATTTTTGGTTATATTAGAATTTATGTGAATAATCTCAAATTTTATAAAATGTTAGATTTAATAAACAACATATTTTATGATAGTTTATTTTCTTAATAATTATTTTTCTCATTTGAAGTCTCATAAAGTTGCATCTTGCCTTCTTTTATGAACATCGAGCTTGAAGTAAAGTGTTTCGCATGTTGTTTGTTCAGTTTCAAGCTCAAAAAATCATTTTATGCTTTTTATGTAACTAAGCATAATTATATATATATATAAGTTTTAAAGTGCAAAGTTGAATTACCATTTTACCCTTAGACAAAATAAAATATAAGTATAAAACATTTGATTAATAAAATATCAAAAAATAATCATATAATATCATATATATATATATAAAAGAGAACCCTAGGCCCGCCTACGTGGCGCCACCAAAAACCAGGATTCCCTTTTAATTTATTTATTTCCAAAATTAGCCTTCCCTTTCATGAAAAGTTGTGATTTTTATGAAAAGTTGCGAATTTTATGAAAAGTAGCGACTTTTACGAAGAGTTGCGACTTTTATGAAGAGTTGTAACTTTTATGTAGAGTTGCAACTTTTATGAAGGGTTGCGACTTTTGTGAAAAGTTGCGACTTTTGTGAAAAGTTGCTAATTTTGTGAAAAGTTGTGACTTTTATGAGAGGTTGTGACTTTTTCAAAGAGTTGTGACCTTTCCGATAAGGCACAATAAGCATTTATTCACACTACCCTTTGTTGTCTATAAATAGAGGGATTTTCTCTCATTTTAAAACAACGAAAATTTGAAACTTCTCCTTCTGCTTCTGCACAATTAAATATTTGTGTGCTTTGCTCCTGTTGAGTGGCTCACTAACATCATTGTTTTTTTATCAATACAATGGTGAATAGAATTGTTCTATCATGAGAGGATCTATTCCTTTAAACCTCGGGTAATATAGGAGAATAATTTCCTTAAGGGCACAATGTGCATTCAGTGAGCTCGATTTTTTCCTTTCTATTTCATTCTTTTGTTACGAATCCTGGCATGTTTTTACAGTCATTAATTTATGCTTATGTTATTAATTGTTGTTTTTTAGTACATGTTTTAAACTTTTTTGTTTATGTTTATGCTTTAGATAATTATGTTGAAGTAAAGATATGTTAATCAAGAGTTTGATGTAATCATTAGACTATTGGTGTCATGTAGATTAAAATTCTTAAACTTGTAAAATAAATGACTTTGATCTTTATAGACTTTTTAGTGGCTAAAAGATTCATGAGATTTCCAAGAAGGGACTTTTGTGTGTTCAGAAGTTATGGTGGTTCCACTCTACCATGGAGTTTTATTTATTCAGCTTTCTATCTTATCGAGGCATTCAATCGATTAGTGACATTCAAAAATTAAAGGAGTGTAGTGGAATGGTAAGTATTGTACTCAACCTTAATTAAAAATTTGGGGTTCAAATGTTGGATTGGAGTCAATGAATTATCCCTCAAAGTAGGATGAATCTATATTAATCAAATATTAAAGAAATAATTATCTCCTTATAAACATTAGATTAAAAGTTGGAAAAAAAATAAAGTTTTAACCATATTGAATGAAACATAAACAACAAAATATGCCTTTTGGCTATCAAAGTAGTGTCATAGACTGCGAATGATTTTAAATAAGGGACTTGCCAAGACATCATTTAATCCAAATTATTTGAGTGACATACGTTATTTCATTGAACTGCAAGAGATATTTTTTAAAATTTTAATTAACTTATCAAGTACACAACTAATTATATAATATGTATAATATTTAGATTTTGTTTGTAGAGGCCTTGAATAGGAAAAGAACTCTCGCAATTGATGAATAAAATGTTTGTACCACTTTTGGAAAATACAAATAGAGACAATGAAACAATTACCTATCTTTTCTAAAGACTTTGGTGATGAATAACTACAGTAAAATGAAGAATTACTAACAAGATGCATAAACACTTAGAATCAAATCTTTTTGGTTTTAAGATTAAAAAAATATTTCATTTCATCTTTGGATAAAATATTCTTGACAATATATCGTTAGGTTGTACCCACTCGAAAACACTTATATTATCAAATAGTCAGAAGTAGATTATTGACGTAGTTCACCACCGCGCAAAGTGTGGGAAATTTACCTAGTATTTATATAAAAGAGAACCCTAGGTCCCCCTACGTGGGCGCCACCACAAGCAAGAATTTCCTTTTAAATTATTTATTTCAAAAGATACCCTTCCCCTTTCATGAAAAGATGTGACTTTTATGCAAAAATTGTGACTTTAATGAACAGTTGCGACTTTTATGAAAAATTATGACTTTTATGAAAGGTTGTGACCTTTTGAAAGGGTTGTAACTTTTCCAAAGAGTTGTGACATTTCCGATAAGGCACAATAAGCATTTGTTCACACTACCCATTTTGTCTATAAATAGAGGGATTTCCTCTCATTTTCAAACAACAAAAATTCTAAACTTCTTCTTCTTTTTCACAATTAAATATTCGTGTATTTTGCTCCTGTTGAGTGGCTCACTGACACCATTATTTTTGTATCAATAGACTTGTGAATAGAATCATTCCATCCTGAGAGGATCTATTCCTTTAAACCTCAGATACTAGATGAGAATAATTTTCTTAAGGGGAAATTGACCATTCAGTGGGCTCAATTTTTTCCTTTATGTTTCATTCTATTGTTATAGATCCCGGTATATTTTTTATAGTAATTAATTTATGACTATGATATTAATTGTTATATTTGAGTACATGTTTTAAACTTTGTTGTTATGTTTCTATAAACTTATTGTTATAAGTATTTCTTAGCACATATAAAGATTATTGATTTATTAGAATATTTAATATCTCATGTTGATGTTCATCTAATTTTCCAAAAATATCAAATAGTAACACTTTCTGGAGGCAAAATGATAAATTATAAAATCAAATTAAAGATGATTGATTGAAGGATAAATGATAAGATGTTATAATTATCATTTACCTTTATATTATTAATGTTCGTTACTACGTAATCTTGTATGTAAGACAACATACTGGTTTAGTTTTAATGACCGATAGGTTTTAAGTATTATTTTATAAATTTTGTGATATCAAATTTCCGCGCGAAGCACGGATAATTTTACTAGTATTTATATAAAAGAGAACCCTAGGCCCGCCTATGTGGAGCCACCACAAACAAGAATTTCCTTTTAAATTTATTTATTTCAAAAAATATCCTTCCCCTTTCATGAAAAGATGTGATTTTTATGAAAAGTTGTGACTTTTATGAAGAATTGTGACTTTTATGAAGAGTTGCGACTTTAATGAAAAATTGTGACTTTTATGAAAGGTTCTGACCTTTTTGAAGGGTTGTAACTTTTCCAAAGAGTTGTGACATTTCCGATAAGACACATTAAGCATTTGTTCGCACTACCCTTTTTTTCTATAAATAGAGGGATTTCTTCTCATTTTAAAACAACAAAAAATCTAAACTTCTTCTTCTTCTTTTGCACAATTAAATATTTGTGTATTTTTCTCCCGTTGAGTGGCTCACTAACACCATTATTTTTGTATTAATACATTTGTGAATAGAATCATTTAATCCTGAGAGGATCTATTCCTTTAAACCTCAGATACTATAGGAGAATAATTTCCTTAAGGGAACATTGTGCATTCAGTGGACTCAATTTTTTCCTTTCTATTTCATTCTATTGTTATAGATCATGATATATTTTTTACAATCATTAATTTATGCTTATGATACTAATTGTTGTTTTTGAGTACATGTTTTAAACTTTATTGTTTATGTTTCTGTAAAGTTATTGTTATAAGTATTTGTTAGTACATATAAAGATTATTTATTTATTGAAAATTTTAATATCTCATGTTGATGTTCATCTAATTTCCCAAAAATATTAAATAGTAACACTTCATGGAGGAAAAATGATAAAATCAAATTAAATATGATTGATTGAAGGATAAATGATAAGATGTTATAATTATCCTTTTTTTTTATATTATTAATGTTCGTTACTACGTAATCTTATATGTAAGACAACATGGTGTTTTAGTTTTAATGACGGATAGGTTTAAACTATTATTATAAATTTTGTGATATCAAATTGTTGCGCGAAGCGCGGGTAATTTTACTAGTTATACTCCCTCCATTCCATATTAACTTAAGATTTGAGCCCTTTTCCATTTTTCAAATTAACTTAAGTTTTCAATCTTCAAGACTATTTTTAAAATATTCTTCCAATTTTACCCTTTAAGTTAATATTGGAATTAATTATTATAATTAATATTTAGTTATTTTTGACAAT
This sequence comes from Solanum chiquidenum, assembly GCA_029582725.1. Lineage (NCBI taxonomy): Eukaryota > Viridiplantae > Streptophyta > Magnoliopsida > Solanales > Solanaceae > Solanum > Solanum chiquidenum. The sequence goes on along the minus strand of JAJOOS010001684.1, from coordinate 14,397 downwards.
AATTAATAAGGGTAAAAATGGAAAATTATGTTCAATTTATGTCCTAACCTACTTTTCTTAAAGGGTGTGAAATACCTCAAAACTTAAGTTAATATAGAATGGAGGGAGTATCATATTATATTAAATACTAAAAATGAATGATGTTAATCAAAAGTTGATCATATAATATTATATATTAAATAGTGTCTTTTCCACGACTCATATATAAAATTTATGAACACTAATTAAATACAATTGTACTAATGTGAAATAATGAGTAAAATATACATAGCATAACGGGACAAACTTTAGAATTGATAAAAGCATCTCTAATTATTTTATTAAGAATATGAAAAGTTAGGAAAGTAAATTATTTCTATTAATAAAAAAATAATATAAGAACTAAATTTGTTTCTTCTTAATTTTAATTAAGATTCTATATTTAATGGTAAATTATGGTTGAAGCTTTTGGTGAACGTGCCAATTAATCACAATTCTAGTCTTTTCCCCTTCTAAGCTTAAGTGTCTATGACCAGCAAACTTTTTAATTCATTGAAGTCTAATACTCTAAGTTATTTTACATTTTTTGGTCTTTGGCTTTTCATTTTCCTATAGTTAATTTGTAATGTAAAATTTCACTAATAAATAGAGTTCACTTCAAAGTCATTTGTTTATATTTTGGGATAACCATGCCTCAACTATGTAGAGTCACGGAGTGTGCCAAATAAACCAAAGGGTGTACAAAATTACAAAAAAAAAATTAGTTTGAGAATATTAGGACCTTAGTTTACTTAAGATGTGTTTCTGGAATTTCAGTCATAGTTTATGAGTAATTGTACCTTATTCCTTATCTTTTAGTTTCACTATGTATAAGGGTCAAAGTTAGCGTTTTATCTAATTTTATGTAATATGAACAAAAATATGAAGAAAAATATGAAATTTTCGTTCATATTTCTTAAGATATTATTGTATTTATTTTATATGTTATGTACAAGTATCTTCCTTTTCTTTTTAATTTTATTTTAATAGGTATTGTCATGAATAAATATCATCGATTATTGAGCGTTCTTAAAAATAATCAACAGAACTTTTTCTTTTATTTATTTTTTAGTTGCAAATCTAATTAAATGGTCACACTAAATCAAATTAAAATGAAACTCTTAGTAATTACTATTCTAACCCAGAAAATATTGTTTTGAGGCAGAGGCGGATCTAGGATTTGGAGGTCGTGGGTGCCACATCGTTCAAGTAAGATAAAAGGAGCGGTTGCTTTAATTTTGGGTTACAATGCGGGTTATTGATTACTATTTTTTTTTATAAACAAATCAATAAAATATGCATGTTAGTAATATTTTTTTTTAGATATTTCGAGATTAGAGATAACTAAATAATTCAATTTTTATTTACTTTTTTGAATTAGATGTCTTATTCGCTGAAACTTTGAGGAAAAAAAATTCACATTAAAATTTGAGCTTGTATAAACTACCTAATAGTATGAACTTAATATATTCATATTCCATGGACTTTATGTGTTGTTGGAGATATATAGTAGAGAAAAAATAAAAATTATAGTTTCAGCCTTGTCATCTTACTTAGCAAGAACGTCAGTGAACATCGAAAGAACCTTTAAATTAAAAAAAAAAAAATCTAATAATAATATTCATCATTTTTAAAACATATATTTTTTAAAACCTACTATTTAATGTATTCTTAATAATATTTGTTTGACGTTTATAATTCAGTAGTCATTAGTTGATAAAGAATAAAGATGTAACACTCATATCAATAGATTAATAAATAGTGAAAGAGAAAGTAAAAAAAAAAAAAAAAATTGTGAAAAAGAGTCAATTTGACGTAATAAAGAATAGTAAATAAATAAGAATGAATAGAGAAAAAAAATTAAAGCCACTCATATCAATAGATTAATAAATACTGAAAGAGAAAGTAAAAAAAGTAAATAAAAGGTAATTGTGAAAAGGAGTCTATTTGACGTAATAAAGAATACTAAATAAATAAGAATGAATGGAGAAAAAATTAAAGCCACTCATATCAATAGATTAATAAATAGTGAAAGAGAAAGTAAAATAAATAAATAAAAAGTAATTGTGAAAAGGAGTCAATTTGACGTATTAAAGAATAGTAAATAAATAAGAATGAATGGAGAAAAAAATTAAAGCCCTTTCATCGAGGTTCGAACCCGCGTTGGCTGTGTGGCAGGCGGCCTCCTTAACCAATTGAACTTTTCAGCACTTCATTTATTGAGTGGCAAAGTTAATCCCACCTGTCCATGTAGATCCGCCCATGTTTTGAGGGACACATATAATATGTTGTTTCACTGCCAAACTACAATTGATAAAGATTACAATTTAACATGTGTAGATATTATTTTAATATTTTTTCTCCTAAGAATATTAATAGTGTTTTTACTTATCTTTCAACGTGACTCGAACTCTCAAAATCTATTGATTGATGGTGGAAGTGTTCAACCATTTAAACAAGCCTCTGTTGTTATTATTTTAACTAGTATACATACTTGCACGTTGGGCGCAAGGAAAAAAAGGAGATCTTTACAATTTTAAGGAAAATCATATTTTTGTTGGAGTTTGAGAAAGTGTGAATATCAAGATAGAAGATCTCAACATCATTCCACTCAACGTTGTTCTCTTCAAGAGATGGAAGAGAAGAGGTTTTTTCTACTTGCTCAATTCAATAGGAGAAAAGGTAAAGAAAACAATGTACCTAATATTTTTCATGAGTAAAGTGATACTACTTTTCATGAAAAAATGATATTTAAATTCTTTAAATAGTGGGGATTTATGAAATGATAAAAAAATCATTATGAAAGTGTAGTGTTTTGCAACTTTAAGAAATGTTCTAAAAATGAATATTACAAGTGCATATAGTTATTTTGAAATAAATCACATGTTGTTGTTTGGCTATATTGGAATGACTTTTGGTTCTAACATGAGAGTTATAAATAAATTATGAGAAATATATTGAGTAGCCATTTAATATAAAATATTTTGGGTGAGAAAATTTTCATTCTTGAAATAAAAAATATCATAAAACATATGATGGAATTTTTCTAACTTGTCAAGCCACATTATGTTGAATTTTTTTTATCATGTACAATTTTATTGATTTTATGAGTCTTGCAACTCCTTTTGATTCAATAGTGTGAAAATTATGTGACAAAAAAGAGGAGTTTTCTCTGATAAAATCAAAATATTTGTCACTGACAATTTGACTTGATATTGCATTTGCACTTAAAGTACTTAACATGTACAAGCAAACAAGATGAGAAAACTTGATGTTATTTGTTGGAAATGAGAAAGACATTACTTTATTTGTTGACTCTTCTTTGGAGGTTGGAGTAAAAACACTTAAGCATCAACTAGTGAAAAAGTGAATTGATTTTATTATATCAAACACTTTATTTTGAGAAATTAATTTTCTAATTTTGATTAATTGTGATAGCACCAAGATTATTGGTAGAATACATAATCATTATTATAACACAGATAAATTCAAACTCATGAGGAAAAAACACAATATTGTGAAATCATATTGATCATTGATATACCATCAATATTAATTGTGTTAAAATCTTTGATAATCTTGCACATTTATAAACTAAGGCCTTAGCAAGATATTGGGTCTGAAGAACATCAAGGGGGGTGGAATTGAAGCTCATAAATTTCTGTGTTATATATGAGGAAACTCAACCTAGGACTAGAGATTCTATAACTAGGTTCAATGGGAAGAATTGACTTGTTGTAAAATGAACTATATATTTATTTTATTCAATCCATATGATGTGAGTGGATTTATCCAATAATGCTTTGTGGAGGTTGACTTTCTGAACTCTTAATGAAAGCTTGTATCTCGTATAATTGAGACATCAAATTATAAGAGTATCCTTGACAAATTTCACCTATGTGAGTTTGAAAGTAGACCGTTTTCTATGAGAATGGGCTTGCTTTAAAAAAACACTCATGATAACCGGGATAGCATAAGGTCATAATGTGCTGGCTAAAATACCTTATGTCAACAACTTGATTATTGTGTGTAAGCAGTGATACTTTATTTTCCTTAAGCAATCATAATTCAAGTCTGAGACCACTACTAAATCTGGAGTAAAGGTTACTGCTTTACTTAGTGAAGATTCAATGCAAAGCACACCTTCATTCTGCATGACACTCTACCTTCAATAAAATTGTGTAGTACTTTCTTATCATAATATTAAAATGAGTGAGGAATTGTTAGTGTAGCATTTTAATATTACTATTTTGATATATTAAACTGTGTTATTTTGCTTAGCTAGATTATGCAGCAACTCCCACTTTTCCGTTGATTGTATTTGTGTCTCTTAACTCTCATTTAGTTGTGATAAAATGTGGCAATAACTTTCATATAAATCTTATAATCACTAATTCATAATTCACTCTTTATTCTATCTTTATGCCTTGTAACTCTTATAATCTATAGGTCATTCACTTTGCATATTAACTACCTCATTATCTTCCTATTCATTACAAGGAATATTTCATCCCCTATAAATAGTGATGTCTTCCTTTGGGCTGAGAATAAAAACATATATACAAGAAAATATAGAGTGAAACAGATGAAGAGTACTATATCATCTTTATACTGAGATTAATGTAGTGAAAGAGAGAGTTGAGACAAAGAATAATATTTTAAGTCTTCAACTAATTCACTATACAAAAAAGAGTAATTATACGTTGAAGGTGGGTGTTGTTTTGTGGAGCTTTGAACTCTTCAACTAATTGTACGATATATTTGGGTAGTTGTAACCTGGAGGGGACAAGTCAAGAGCATTTGTCACGATCCAAGCCACTGTGATTGACACCCAGACTAACCCTCTGGTGGGAGAACCATTTATACAACCCAACTAAATAATACTAACCAAAAGACATACATTTAAAGAAGTGGAAACAAGTTTAAATGATCAATTAAAAGATGAGTTTTCATAAATTCAGCAGGTTATAAAAAATAATCATAAACAAGCGAAAATTCAACCCCTAGAACCTGAAAGTCATTGTACCAAAACTTCTAACTAAACGGTCTAAGATAAGGGGATGCACTCCAAAACAACTAAATATAGAGTAAAGAGTCTGAAAGGGCTAAGTCCGAAGGAAATGGACTAAGATCCTAGATGAATCAATGGTAGCCTGAAGGAACTAGCTCACCCTTGAACTCGACAAGTCACTAATATGCTAGCTGAGGTCTCTCAACAGCCACCTAAACATGCCATGTACGCAACAAAGAAAGAGCAAGTGCAATATCAAAACACAAATAACGTTCTACTAGTAGGATCACTCGACTATTCCAATAAGTGAGGCATACACAAGTAACTACAATATAGTAACCCACATATATACATAAAGAATAAAAATTTACCAGTTCATGCCCTAACTATTAGTTTCACAATATTAGTATCAAATGCAATAGTCAATGATGGTACTCTCATGGAACCCACACTCAAACTGTTAGTGTGTCGGAATGTGACACCCGATCCAATAATGTGTCAGAACGTGACACCTGATCCAATATGTTTTGGAACGTGACACCCGATCCAATTATGTGTCGAAACGTTGATGAGTCCTCAATTTGGACTCATTTAGGGCTATATTTTAATAGAAATTGTGTCCTCAAATGCTTATTTTATCTCAATATCTGATGAAAACACTCAAGTTTCAGGTATTTGAAGTTTGAAGGAAAGCATGGACACTACATCGCAAAAAGGAATGAAAAGGCTAAAAAGAATGAAGAAATGAAGGCCTGAGGATCGCCGAGTCCACTTGGCGAGTCGCCGAAGGGTCTTACTTTGCCTTTTGTTCCAGTGTGCTGAGCCCTGAAGGAAACGATCAAGTTGGCGAAAAAAGGGAGCAGTCGGTATATTGCCGAGAAGTTCCGCGAGGCATTACTGTGTCACCCAATGACCCGGAGCACGACGATGCTTAAGGATGGTGCAGACGGTGATAAACTACACCAAAGGATAAATCGCCGAGTTGATCGGCGATTTCGACTAATGTCGCCGAATGATCCGCTGCAGCACACATTTTTTAAAACTATAAATATTCGCTGAGATTAAGCTTTTTAGTGTAGAACACTTGATATAATTTTTGAGTACTTTTTATTTTTTCTCTGAATTTGAGAGGGTTTTGAAAACTTGAAGAAAATGAGGGTTTCATCTCCAAGAATTTGGACTTGGGTCTCATGGATTCTTCATTCTTGGCCTATAACAAGACGTAAATCTTCATACCCATTTGAATGCAAGCTCATTTAGGTATAAATTTCTATCTCTTGATGTGTGGCTAAAAGCCTCAATTCTTGAGGTGTGATTTAGCGAATATGGGTTAAGATTGTTGTTGGGTCTTGCTTGTTGATAGATTAAATGTAGTTTAATGGTGATTTCGTTTAGTAGTTGCGGATGAATCTAACAAATTTGTAGTTGCAAATACAAGTTCATATATGTGTTTTCAGCTTGCTCGAGAGAGAGGTCGCAAAACCAAGACTACTAAATTGATGGTCTAAGGAGTGGGTCAACGTGAGGTTCAACTCGTGAGAGTGAACCCTAGTCCCATATCCTAACACTCAGCTCGAGAGAATGAGTGGGGTAAGGCGTAGGTTGGTCTGCATGCGGCCAGTGGGTGTCCTAGAGGAACCCATTTGAAATGGGATAAGTTGCTCGAGAGAGAATTTATTCCCACGTAAAGCTTAGCCTAGTCACTATTGCTCTATATACTTTCTATCAAAAGCATGTATCCAATGATTTAGATTAACCTGTATTCCGGTCACATCCCAAGAATCCCCTCTCATTATTTAGAAATCTTTGTATATTTTGTTATTTTTGCTTACTTGTGACAAAAACCCCATTTGATATTTGACACTTTTGTGTCACCCCCTTTTATTTATGATGCTTTTAATCATTAATATCTTTAGCTACGACTAGTTAGAACAAATTTTATCTTTCTATTAATTTTCAAAACTGCTCCCTTGGGACCCTACCCCAACCCTTGGTTGGGTTACTATACTATTGCACGATCGTAGACACTCGTACTGGAAGTTGTGTCATTGATTACGTATAACATCAAAATGGCTGCGCTGCCGGGGAGTGGTGTTATTTGAGAATTTTTAGACTAGTAGAATTTTTGTTCTTCTTAGTTGTAGACTACTTACGTAATTTTTAGTTTTGTTTGTTTGCTGTGTGAATATTTCAGAAATCATGAGTGTTAACATTAGCAACGGTAGCCAGGTAGGCCACCAAGACGACATCGGAAATCTCAATAATGTCCAGGAGTCCAACATCAATGGCCCCCATCTCATGGGAGGTGTTGGAGCAATCTGTTTACCCCCAGCCGAAGGAAATGCAGTGTTCCACATAACGAGCACCATGTTGCAACTCTTGCAACTGAAGGAATTTTTAGCGGACTGGCTCATGAGGATCCTCACGAGCATCTTCAAAATTTTGTAGATTTGTGTGGACCATTCTCGTTCAAAAGCATCTCTCAGGAGTCAGTCCGGTTGAGGTTATTCCCTTTCTCGCTGATGGGAGAGGTATGCAAGTGGCTAGCCGAGCTACCACGTGAATCCATCACTTCTTGGGAGGAGTTGGTAACCGCATTTCAAGTGCGATTTTCCCTCCCTCAAAGATGATATCACTACGGGATAGCATCCAGAGCTTTAAACGCCTAGAAGGAGAGCCTCTGCACGAAACCTGGCTTCGGTTAAAAAAATTGGTGCTCCAATTCCCAACCCATGGTTTGCCTAATAACGTACTACTTCAATACTTCCGAACTTAGACTCTGTGAACAAAGGTGTCGCTGACCAACTCTCACCGTGAGGCTTAATGCAACAACCATATGTAGTAGCAACCCAGCTTTTAGATGGTATGACAACCATCAACAGAGCATGGTACACTCGTGAGGACCAAGTCTCCCCTCTCACTTTCAAGCTATCCAAGGAGAAAATTGTAAAAGACAATGAGAGATATCAGAACATGGCCAAAATCATGATGCAACATGATATTTTATCCACAAACGTCATGGGGGCCGGTGCCCATGGTGTCAACATTATGGGGGTCGGGGGTGCTAATCCTGATGAGATGAAGTTTGAAGCCTTGTATAATGAGGAGGTAAATTTTCAAGCCAACCAGGGTGGTGGCTACCGCTCAAATTACCCAAGGAAGGGGGTAACCAAGGTTGGAAGGACCGAGATCGTGAACAGAGGGACCGAAATCCAAATTAGGAGGAACGGGAGAAGGATAGATATGTGCTGCTCCATGAGAGCCAGAAGCCAAAGGATTCGGACGGTGGTAGGTCTGAGGATATGCTCTCGCGCATCCTCAAAAGTTGAAGGGTCAGACAAAATACTAAAACGCATGAAAGAAGATGTGTCTACCCTTAGCCAGATTGTTACCTCTCATTCAGTTTCAATCAAGCAATTAGAGACCCAATTGGGTCATATCTCATCTCACTTAAATCTAAGACAACTAGGGGGTTTGCCGAGTGATACCATGGCTAACCCCAAGAATGAGGTTTAAGGGTGAACTTGCGTCGTGCCACAACATTAACCAAGGCGCTGTTTTGGAGGCAACCCAAAACCCTTGCTGTTATTTCTATCTGGTTTTTGATAAAATTATGGTGTGTTGATTGCGCAGGTGAAACTGTGGAAGAGTGAACAAAAATTGTAGATTAGCGATCAACAAGTCCAATCAGCGAATCACCGAATGGTTCAGCGATTCTGGCAGAGACCGCCGTTTTGACTCCCACAAAATATGGAGGTACTGGAACCTTCGGTGAGGGAAATGACTACTTGGTGGTACGCCGAATATCTTGGTGATCGGGACTAACGTCGCCGAATAGGCAAAAACTGGACGGTCTTTTAGCCAAAGTTTTAAAAGTTCTAACTTCATTCTCTTTCCATCACTTTTTCACCTTCCCAAACTCACACCTGTACTCTAGTTTTATATTTCTTGCACTTTTGGAGTATTTTGACTCGTTGATTTGTGCGTGGAATTGGATTGCATTTCCACCTAGCTTTCAGTAGCATTTTAATCAGTACAAAAGGTTAGCTTCTCAATACCCGTAAATATTTTTTCAGCATTGTACTCATCTCCAAACTCTTTGATATTGTGAGAATCTGTTGAACCTCCCTGATTTGATAGAATTGGTTAATTGGCGATTGTTATTAGATAATCTTCATTAAAGTGTCGAAATTTTGTTCTCCGGTATATCTAGTTGAATTAATGTGAGATGGGTGGTATTCATATGTTATGGGTATTGATTTAATTTGTGTTGTTTGTGCTTAAATTTTGTTGTCGGAGGTTGCGGGGCCAATTTCGAAAAGTTGGGTCAAAAGTAGGAACGATGGTGATTCGGTGAGCTGTGACGAGCTCGCCGAACCACTCAACAGTTCACCTAAGTACCCCATCTCGCCCTTACTATCATTCTTTATTAGTTGTGGTTGATGTGATTTTCAGCGAGAAGCATGGGATCGCCAAGTACACTCGGTGACTCGCCGAATGTCATCTTAATCGGCCTTTGTCTACACCCCCAACCATTTTGCACTGTGACCTTTGGCGAACTAACTGTGGCTCGCCGACAGTATTCGGTGACACGCTGAATAGACTAACTTTCTCCCTGCAATTAAATATCTCTGCTTAGGTTATCAAATATGTTCTAACATTATCTCAAGACTTTGCAAACATGGCAAGACCAAAAGTCGTAGGAAGAGACATGCCACCCAAACACATAAGAGAACAACATTTCAAAAGAACTGAAAGGAGCGACAACAAGACAACTAGTTCGAGGAGAAGGATGCCAATCGACCCCAATGTCCCTTCATTGGCTCCAGGGTTCAGCTATGTGATACACGCCTTTGTGGCAACTCACGAGTTAGAAAATACGATCGAGGCTAATATAGCTGCAGAAGCTCAAGCAGGGAGAAAATAAAAGGAGAACCAGGAGCAAAATGACAACTCTCCGGGCACACCGGGCATTGATGCCCAGACAGATGGAGCTACTGCTTAGATAGGATCCCCTCTATACATCCCTCTCTGTCTTTCTTTACACTAAAATTCTAGATATTATGTTATTTGCATTTGAGGACAAACACTTTTTATTTGTGGTTGGGTGAGGCCCACAATTGTGTGCTATTAATGTTGGTGTTTTGTTTATATTTGAGCTTTGTGCTTAAATTGTTATTACACTGCCTTTTGTGGATGATTGAGTTGATGGCTTTGTGCTTAAATTGGTTTTACACTGCTTTTTGTGGATGTTTGAGCTTATGGCTTTGTGCTTAAATTGTTTTTACACTACTTTTTGTGGATGTTTGAGCTTATGGCTCCTTTTGTTTTCAATTGCAAAATGATTTTGATTTTTCCACCTCTCGTGTGTTGAATGTAGTTATTCATTTTGCAAAATTTGAGTCTCGGTTTCGATCAATACCGATGACTTGAATAGTGCTTGCAATCGAACGAACATGATTGTACGGCTGCGATGAGGCCAAATGACTAGCCTATTATTAAATTAAGTCTCTCGTGATGATCATTGCACACTAGCGAAAGTGTGGAGTCTTGTTTGACCGTAGTGTCAATACCTTGTGTGATGAGCTTGCTTTGAACCATGCATGATAGATCCTAGAATTTGCCCCGTTGGTCCGGTCAACTAAGTGATGTTGTCTCTTGATATGATCTTAGGCAACTTCTACGAGTGTGAGCCAATTTGACATATACCTCTTTGTGACTTACCTTGTGAGTGTGTGAACCGCCTGTGAACACCCCTTGAACCTTACCCTTATTTGGAAGAAACTTGATGATAACTAGACCTTTCTTAATCCATTACCTATAAACCTTTTGAATTGTGGTTGATTGAATAACCAACTTAGGCTAAAAGCCTAAGTTTGGGGTGTGGTGAAAAGAAAAGGGAAAGTCAAGTAGTGCAAAGAAAGTTTCCTTTTACCCATGGTTTTGAGAAAAATGGAACCCCTACATATAAAAAAAAAGAGAAAAGAGAAAGAAAGAGAAAAAGAATGAAAAAGAAATTTATGGAATAAAGTACAAAAGAAATGGGGTTTCCAAATAATTCATGGAAAGTGAATAATAGGAGGACTTATGAGCACTAAAGAGAATGATGAAGGAAAAGGAAAGGAAGTGTTGTGAGCACCACATTTCATGAGGATGAAAGTCACTGAGCCTAAACGACCATATCTCTGCACTCATCCTCATTTCAAGCCTTGAAAAGACCTATTTGATCTTGAGTTAGCTGAAACAAATGTTGATCGGAAAATACCGACAAACTTATGGGTGAACGCATGCATTGTGTTCTTCTTTGAGAGAGTCAGCGTTGCATTTGATTCCGAAGTTTTAAATTGTGAACCATTGTGTGATTATGGAATCATTCTTTTTGTGAGGGCATTTGAACACTTTGGTTGAGCTTGAACTTGCATTTGAAGCAGGTATTGTGAGCATGAGGTTCTTTGATATTGGTGAGTCACAACTTGAATCTTTGAGTGCACATTTGATCTTTGCATAAGTAACTTGAGTCTTGTTGTGTGCATTCATGATTGAGTCTTGTGTAGCACTGTTCGAGACACCCTTTATGAACGGCTGAACTTGAGTTTGCTTGAGCACAAACAAACGTTTAAGTTGGGGGTGTTGATGAGTCCTCAATTTGGACTCATTTAGGGCTATATTTTAATAGAAATTATGTCCTCAAATGCTTATTTTATCTCAATATCTGATGAAAATATTCAAGTTTCAGGTATTTTAAGTTTGACGGAAAGCATGGACACTGCATCGCAAAAAGGAACGAAAAGGCTGAAAAGAACGAAGAAATGAATGCCTGAGGATCACCAAGTTCACTTGAAGAGTCGCCGAAGGGTCTTACATTGCCTTTTGTTCCAATGTGCTGAGCTCTGAAGGAAAGGATCAAGTGGGCGGAAAAAGGGAGCAGTCGGCATATCACCAAGAAATTCCGAGAGGCAGTACTATGTCGCCCAATGACCCAGAGCACGACGATGCTTAAGGATGGTGTAGACGGCGATGACCTACACCAAAGGTCGAATCGCCGAGTTGATCGGTGATTTCGACTAATGTCGTCGAATGATTCGCTGCAACACATATTTTTGAAAACTATAAATACTAGCTGAGATCAAGATTTTTAGTGTAGAACAATTCATATAATTTTTGAGTACTTTTTATTTTTGCACTGAGTTTGAGAGGGTTTTGAAATCTTGAAGAAAATGAGGGTTTCATCTCCAAGGATTTGGATTTGGGTCTCTTGGATTCTTCATTCTTGGCTTGTAACAAGACTTAAATCTTCATACCCATTTGAATGCAAGCTCATTTAGGTATAAATTTCTATCTCTTGATGTGTGGCTAAAACCCCAATTCTTGGGGTGTGATTTAACGAATATGGGTTAACATTGTTGTTGGGTCTTGTTTGCTGATAGATTAAATGTAGTTTAATGGTGATTTTGTTTAGTAGTTGTGGATGAATCTAATGAATTTGTAGTTGCATTTACAAGTTCATATATGTGTTTTTGGCTTGCTCGTGAAAGAGGTCACGAAACCACGACTACTAAATTGATGGCCTAAGGAGTGGGTCGACATGAGGCTCAACTCGAGAGAGTGAACCCTAGTCCCATATCCTAACACTCAGCTCGAGAGAGTGAGTGGGGTAAGGCGTAGGCTGGTCTACATGTGGCCAGTGGATGTCCGAGAGGAACCAATTTGAAATATGGTAAGTTGCTCGAGAAAGAATTTATTCCCACGTAAAGCTTAGCCTAGTCACTATTGCTCTATAAATTTTCTATCAAAAGCATATACCCAATTATTTGGATTAACCTGTATTCCGATCACATCCCAAGAATCTCCTCTCATTATTTAGATATCTTTGTTTATTTTGTTATTTTTGCTTACTTGTGACAAAACCCCATTTGATATTTGACACTTTTGTGTCACCCCATTTTATTTATAATTCTTTTAATCGTTAATATCTTTAGCTACGACTAGTTAGAACAAATTTTATCTTTCTATTAATTCACAAAACCGCTCCATTGGGACACGACCCCAACCCTTGGTTGGGTTACTATACTATTTTACGATCGTTGACACTCGTACTGAAAGTTGTGTCGTTGATTACGCAAAACATCAAACGTGACACCCGATCCAATCAACCACAATCACAAACACAATCAGCACCACAATGAACGATTTGCACACTTTATCGTACAATCAGGTAACAAATTCATTGCATGCTACAGAATCACAATTAGTCCTTTCATTAGATTAATTTCATCGTTCCCTAGTCACATGCATAAATGAATACAATGGAGCAGTTAGCAGACATATATAACCCAGATTAAAAATCAAACCATCACCTATCTCGAAACCAAGCCTGAACACTATTAAGGAACTTGAGTTTTCCCTTTCCAGAGTCTCTCAGCTTGTTCTTGGTCTAAAACAAGTAATTAATGCAAATGATCAATGATTGTGGCCTAGTTTACCCGGATTATATCCAAATACTAACCCTTAGCCAATCCCATGATCCTAACACCTAACTAGGACTTTTTCCTCCATTAAATTCATGTCAAGACCCTCCCAAGGATAAATAACAAGGACTTTAACTTCTAAGAATCAATTCATGAATTAGGGGGGAGTAATTGGCTTACATTTAGCGCGAGAATTAGTGAAAAACTAGAAGAAATAGCCCTAGGGCGCCCTTTTCCTCTCAAAGAATGAAGTTTGCAGAAAAATATCATTTTTGGGACTTTTCCCCATTTTTACTCACGACTGGACCGTCATAGCAGGCCACCCAGCCATAGCGGGAATAATCCCTATGTGGTGGGTTACACGGAGAAAGAAATTCAGAATTTGTGTTCCAAGTCCCTGTTTTAAAGCACACCCTCAAACCCTGATGTTCTAAAACCACCCTTTCACACTAAGATCAATTACGGGAGTTATACCCGCCCGAATTCGATTCCGTAAAGTCGTACAGGCTCCACATAGTGTTGGATATTTACTCCAATGATCAAATTCATAATCAAATCCGCCATACATTATCGGATTACCATAGACCTCACCTCACTAAGATTTCATCCAAGTCTGGCCCACACTCGAAACTTTCATGTTACTACTCAGAAGTTTTCTAGCCCAAATTCCATCCTCATTGGCTTATCCATATCGACGGGAAAATGTGGTTACAATAGATACCAATTTATGAACCACTCATCCCCGAGTAAAAAACTAGGAAAACTAGGCTAAGGGAAGAATAGAGTAGTACTTGAATCGGCAAATAACTAGGGATATTTATCTCGTATGTCCTCTTCGGTTTCCCAAGTAGTTTCCTCAACCGGACGATTCTTCCATTGAACTTTCACTGACTTAATCTC
>JAJOOS010001681.1:0-28246 GCA_029582725.1 Solanum chiquidenum | reverse complement strand
GAATTCAAGAACTTAAAACAAAAGTGATCTAGACCCCTATTACAAAGAAACTAGAGACAATAATTATTAGTATAAGACTAATTATCTTCTTTAATTTATGAATAAGAACCAAAGATATCAAGTTAAAGAATTAATCTCATCTCTTAAAAATCATTCTGATAAGGTTGTAAGATAAATTCCAAGTAGACACAAAGGTGTAAAGAAGAGACACTCTCAATTAATAATAATGTTGTCTGTCGAAATAATAAAATCAAACACCTATATATAGGGAAAACCTATCCCTAATAGAATGAGATTTAAATCCTACTTTTATGGAAACTTTAAACTAGGATAACTTTTAAACTAGGAAACTTTTTAAACTAGGAAACTTTAAATAAAGGTTTTTAAACTAGGACACTTTGACTAAACTTTGACTTTAAGCATTCAGCTTTTTGGGCTCCTTTGTTGGGCTTTGTGTGGTCCATTCTTCTTCCATTTGGGCTTGGACTTGAACCATAAAATATGTGTAGCACCTACTCCATTCTTCTCCACAATTCTTGGACTCATTCTTGGGCTTTTCTTCCATGATAACCATCTTCTTGATTTCCCATTTAAGCCCAACGACCTTAGCTTGTAACTCCTTATCTTGAGACCTTGATGGTCTTACTAGGGCTTCTATAGCCTCAGCCGTGTCCATGGAGCTATCATCCCTCTCTTCTTGAAAAGAATCCATCCTCGAATTAGACCCTACATCAAACAAGGACAAGTCAACAACATTGAAAGTAGCACTTACTTGATACTCACCAGGCAAATCAAATTTGTAAGCACTGTCTCCAATACGCTCGAGAACTTTGAAGGGTCCATCACCTCTAGGATGCAATTTAGACTTCCTTTTGGTGGGAAACCGTTCTTTACGCATGTGAATCCAAATTAAGTCCCCAGGCTAAAAAATGACTTGCTTTTGCCATTTGTTTCTTCTCAGGGCAACTTGTTTATTCCGTCTTTCAATGGCCAGTTTAGTTTGTTCATGTATATTTCCTCATCATCTCAACTTTATTCTTTCCATCAAAACTAGCAATATCATTAGTAGGCAGTGGCACTAAATCAAGGGGATTAAAACCATAAACAACTTCAAAAGGAGAAGACCCAGTAGAAGAATGAATAGCTCTATTATAAGCAAATTCCACCTAAGGCAAGTGATCCTCCCAAGAAGTTAATTTACCTTTCAAAACATCCCTCAACATGTTCCCTTATGTTTTATTCAACACCTCAGTTTGCCCATTGGTTTGGGGGTGACAAGAAGTAAAAAATAACAATTTGGTCCCTAACCTTCCCCAAAGAACACGCCAAAAGTGACTTAAAAACTTAACATCCCTATCACTAACAATAATTCTAGGTATGCCATGTAATTTCACCACCTCCTTAACAAACAAATCAGCCACATGAGAAGCATAATTAGTTTTCAAACATGGAATGAAACGAGCCATCTTGGAGAATTTATCCACCACAACAAAGACAGTATCCTTGCCATTCTTCATTTTTGGTAAACCTAAGACAAAATCCATAGAGATATCTATCCAAGAAGAAATTGGAACAGACAATGGAATAAACAACCCATGTGGTAAAACCCTAGATTTAGCATGTTTACATTCGAAACATTGTGCACAAAATTTTTCTGCATCCTTGCGCATGCCAGCCCAAAGTGACCCATAAGCCCCCCACAATGTGCCTCTCTTACAAAAACATCAAGCAATGAACATATAGGCACACACAACTTATTTTCCTTGAAAAGGAACCCATCACATAGAGTGAATTTCTCAAAGGTCCCTTCAAACATGCATCATAAGCAACCCCAAAGTCTGAATCCTTAGCATATAGAGTTTTAATGTGATCAAATCCCATCAGCTTAGAAGTAAGAGTAGAAACAAGCACTTACCTTCGGGATAATGCATCAGCCACCATGTTGTCCTTACCTTGTTTGTATGAAATCACATAAGGAAATGTCTCAATGAACTCCATCCACTTGGCATGTCATTTACTTAACTTAGCTTGGCTTTTCAAGTTCCTCAGTGATTCATGGTCAGTCTTTATCACTAACTCACGCGGCTATAATTACTGTTGCCAAGTAACCAAAGCCCTTACCAAGGCATACAATTTACAATCATAAGTAGAATAATTCAATGTAGCTCCACTCAATTTCTCACTAATATGAAATAGACTTAGAATCTTGCATTAGAAAAGCCCCTATGCCCTTTCCACTAGCATCACATTCAATTTCAAAAGATTTAGAAAAATGAGGTAATTGTAACATAGAAGCAGAATACAACTTATCGTTCAAGACATTAAATGCATGCTCTTGTTCTCTTCCCAAAATACTTATCCTTTTTAATGACTTCCGTTAATGGTGCAACAATTTTACTAAAATCCTTTACAAATCTTCGATAAAAACTAGAAAGTTCATGAAAACTCCTCACTTCAGTTACACTCTTAGGAATAGGCCATTCTTTTATTGCTTTAATTTTATCTTCATCAACTTCAACACCATTCGAGCTAACAACAAAACCAAGAAAGATTACTTTATCAACACAAAATTTGCACTTGGCTAGATTAGCATACAATTGTTGCTCCCTAAGCACATAAAAAACTAATCTCAAGTGTTTTACATGTTCTTCAAGATATGTAGAAAAGATCAGAATATCATCAAAATATACCACCACAAACTTGCCATGAAAATCTTTAAATATATGGTTCATTAGCCTCATGAAAGTACTAGGTGCATTAGTTAAGCCAAACGACATTACCAACCACTCATACAATCCATACTTAGTTATGAAAGCAGTTTTCCACTCATCTCCAGGATTCATTCAAATTTGGTGGTATCCACTTTTTAAGTCATTTTTTGAAAATATTTTAGAGCCATACAATTGGTCAAGCATATCATCTAGGCGGGGGATAGGATGTCGTTACTTTACCGTTATTTTGTTGATGGCACGACAATCCACACACATCCTCTAAGTTCCATCTTTTTTGGTACCAAACACAGGGACAAAACATGGACTCATGCTTTCTCTCACAAACCCCTTTTAAAGAAATTCCTCTACTTGCCTTTGTAGTTCTCTTGTTTCATTTGGATTGCTTCTATAAGCGGGCCTATTCAAAAGTTGAGATCCAGGAACAAAGTTAATTTGATGTTCTATTCCTCCCAAAGGAAGTAATCCCTTGGGGATATCTGGAGGAAATACATCGTCAAAATCCTGCAAAAGAGTTGATACAACACTAGGCAAAGAAGGAGTTAAATCATTAGTGTTAATCATAACATCCCTATAAGTGAGAAGAACAATGGGAAACCCCTCTCTTTTTTTTGCAAGTAAACACTCTTTGGATTTTGAAAGACTCACTATTTTTTCACCCTTAGCCTCTTTCCTCTCACCAAGTCTCTCTTTTTTATCACTCATTCCCACCTTTACTTTTTCCTCATTGTTGCTCTCCCTCTTCTCGCGCCTCACTTGAATTTTTTCTCCTCTCTCAATTTTTTGACTCTCCTTTTTTTATCACTCCCCATGTTTTCCCATTGTTTCTTTTAGTCGTTGTTGGTCTTCATACGCTTGAGAACGAGTTAATGGTGCAAGAATATACTTTTCCCCTTATGTTCAAGAGACTACTTATTCCTCCTCCCATCATGGGAAGCATATCTATCATATTGCCAGGGTCGGCCCAACAAAATATGACAAACTTGCATTGGCACAACATCACAAAGAACTTCATCATAATACTCTCCAATAGAAAAGGAAATCATGCATTGTTTACTCACCTTAAGCTCCCCACATTCATTCAACCATTGAAGCTTGTAATTGGCCTTACGTTTTGTGCATGGAATCCCCAATTTCTCCACCGCATATATACTAACCACATTAGCATAACTACCATTATCATGATCATAAAGCAAATTCTACCCTTTATCCCACATCGTGTATGAAAAATATTTTCTCTTTGTGCCTCATCAAGCTCTCCCATATTAATATTCATAAGACACCTAACTACCCCAAAAAGAATTCCCTCATTATGAGGAGCCACATCTCTCTCGTCCTCACCCCTAACACTGTCTTCTTCTTCTTGCCCCTCACTTTTTTCACTCTCATATTCCCCATTATCCTTAATTAAGACAACTCTTCTATTTGGACATTCAAACGCCTTATGTACCCTCCCTTGACACTTGTGACATTGTTTAGCACTAGAAAGGGTCGAAGGAGTAGACATTTTTGTGTTAAAAGTCTTACCTCCATCTTTGGCCTCCCATTTACCTTCCCCCTGTCATCTTGCGAGTTAGGTATATATTTCTCCTCATGTGTTGGCCATGGCTTCCTTGTAGTTGTAGCAGATTGATTCTTTCATGAACTAGCTTGTTGCTTCCTTTTATTATGTTTTTCTACTTTTACAACCAACTCAACCAATTTATCTAAATTCACATTTGTTGCAATTCTACTACATCAACTATTTCTCCATTTAAACCATTGTGAAATCTTACCATAGTGGCCTCCTCGTCCTCATTACAATTATCTTGGATCATAGCCATATCCATAGCCTTGAAATAATCATCCATAGACATAGAACCTTGCTTCAGAGTATGAAGGCGTTTTTGCAGATCTCTTTGGAAGTGTGAGGGGACAAAACATTTTCTCATAACCCTTTTCATCTCGTCCCATGTCGCAATGGGTAGTTCTCCGTTGTCTATTCTGTCTTTGCAAAATTTCTTCCACCAACTAGCAGCATAGTCAGAAAATTCAACCACAACAAGTTTAACCTTCTTACTTTCAGAGTAGTTATGACAATCAAAGATGGCCTCCACTTTCCTCTCCAAATCAAGGTACAAGTCTGGATCTCTTTTCCTCTTGAAAGTAGGAATATTCATCTTAATGCTACTAAGATTGTCATCTTCAACCCTAATTCGTGGCACCTTCCTTTCGTTTCTCTATTGGTAAGCTTCTTCAAATTCGTCTTCATAATCACCAAATTGATCCTCAGTTGCTGGACTTGAGAAGCTCAGAAAGCTTGTCTCCTAACTTGAGGGATCGGGTTTTGATTGATCCTCTGCACATTGGTCATGTTCAGTGGATTAAATGGATTTTGTGTAATCTCTAACGCATCAAGTCAATGATTAATCATTTGGAGCGCCTTCATTAATTCATCGTTTTGAGTTACAGTTTAATTATCCTTCCCTGTTAGAGACATCTAAAAAAAAAAAAAGAAATAATTATCTCTAAATTTGGCTTTTCTTTTATCTCTATTGATCTCACCCTCTCTTGCCTTTTTCCACTCAAATTACAACCTTTGGCTAGTTCCTTTAGAATTTATATATAAACCCTACTAGTAACAATCCTTTTAGAAGTAAGATGTTGAAAGAAAAAAATTATCAATTCCCAGATAAATTGGGATTGATGAGACAAGAAAAAAAACACTTTGTGAAAAAAAAGAAAAAAAAAGAACTTCAAATTTCCCCTGTTCTTGATTTTCCTTTTTGAACAAAAATAATCAAGAATGAAAAAAAATGGAGTTTCTTGAAATAAGTGATTGTATTTTCTTCCTTTTTTTTGGTATTTTTCATAGTTTTGGTAATTGCTTTTTGCTGAACTTTTAAGCAACTAGAAAAGATTATTTTTTTTTAAACTTCGAAGATTATCAAGAACGGAACCTTGATAGAACCGCTCTGATACCACTTGATAAGAATCGGGTTACCAGAATAAATAAGAAAATAATGCGGAAGCGAAATTATAAAGATTAAAGACAAAAATTGAAAGATATGCGAAATTCAAGAATAAAATCCCCAAATTAAAAATAAAGTACTAAGAACCCTAATTGATCTTAGTATTCAAATTTAGCGGATTAAGATTAATTATGATACTAATAGAGTCAATTCAAGAACTTAGATCAAAAGTTATCTAGACCCCTATTACGAAGAAACTAGAGACAATAATTAGTATAAGATTAATTACCTTCTTTAATTTACGAATAAGAACCAAAGATATCAAGTTAATGAATTAATCTCACCTCCTAAGAATCGTTCTTATAAGGTTGTAATATAAATTCCAAGTAGCCACACACGAATGTGTAAAGAAGAGAAACTCTCAATTAATAATAATGTTGTCTGTCAAAATATAATAAAATCAAACCCATATATATAGGGAAAACCTATCCCAAATAGAATGAGATTTAAATCCTACTTTTATGAAAACTTTAAACTAGGAAAACTTTTAAACTAGGAAACTTTTTAAACTAGGAAACTTTAAATAAAGGTTGTTAAACCAGGAAACTTTGACTTGAACCATTCAGCTTTTTGGGCTCCTTTGTTGGGCTTTGTGTGGCCCAATCTTCTTCCATTTAGGCTTGTACTTGAACCATAAAATATGTGTAGCACCTACTCCATTCTTCTCCACAATTCTTGGGCTCGTTCTTGGGCTTTTCTTCCATCATAAGCATCTTCTTGATTTTCCATTGAAGCCCAACGACCTTAGCTTGTAACTCCTTATCTTGAGACCTTCATGGTCTTTCAAGGGTTTCTATAGCCTCAGTCGTGTCCATGGAGCTATCAGAAGGTCTCATACTTAGTGAAATTTTAAGGTCAAAGTAGAGTTTTATGGTTGGGGTCTACGGACGGTAGAGTGTTCTATGGTCTGTAGGTCACACCTGTAGACTAGTCCGACAGTTAATTTTCAGTGGTTTTTTGGTATTTTCCCTAAGTGTTTAAAACCTAAGCTATGTCATTTTGACCCCTTTTTCTAAGCCTTATATGGTATTTTAAGTTCTAAAACTACTCATTCTAAATCATTCTCATAAATCCCAAATTCCCTACCATATTCATCCCCTTCAACTCTCTCAAGATAAGGAAGAAGAAGTTAGGGTTTCAACTAAGGATTTTCAATTCAGCATAACATTTGGGCTTTGATCATTAAGGTATGTTAGTATTCACTAGTGGAGTCCTTTCCCCTATTAGGTCCCCAAAGATCCCAATTTTACAAGTTCAATTCTCAATTCAAAATTAGGGTTTTATTCAATTTCCCTGGGTTCTTCTCAATTATGATTCAATTAGCTATTTTCCATCGTCTATTGCATGAATTGAAGTTATTACATATGTTTGAGTTGAATTCATATAAACCCATGCATGATCCATGATCTTTGACTATGAACACATGATGAAGCTTATGAACTGCGAAATATGAATATATGATGATATGCACGTTTTTATGAAATTGATGTATATGACTTGAGGGTGCTTTTAGATAAAAATATCAATGAAATTGTGAAAGGTGTTCTCACATAAGGATTCATAAGGTTGAAAGGTTTTCTCACCTAAGTTTAATAAAGATATAAGGAGCTATTTTAAATGAATTTAGCTTGGATTGGTAGCTTAATTGTTCCTCTATGCGGCGGCTCTCCCGTTAGTAGAGGCTGGATATCTAGTAGCAATCTCTTTGTCCCTAACTACGTGTCTCCGTAGGATGTCTTAGCTAGTGGATCCACTTAAGCTAGAAGTTTATTGTCCTTACCTTGGCCCGTAGGACATCTATTTTCTATGTGAGTTAATTTCTTTTACTATTGTCATCCTTTACCATAGAATTTCACATCACCTCTAAAATTGGTATATGACTTTTAAGGTTCAACAAAGTAACATACACTGCATACATACACAAAGTAGCCACTTGCATATATTACATACATACACAAAGTAGCCACTTGCATATATTACATACATACACAAAGTAGCCACTTGCATATATTACATACATACACAAGCAACCAACTAGTAGATAATGATAGATTTTTCATAGACACAATTAGAGAAGCAGAACAATGGCGGAGCCAATGTTTTTTTCAAGGGTGTTCATACTTTTATGACCAAAGGTGGCTGATTTTTTTAGACCAAAATAAAAAACAAACAGTAATTATTTTTTAATTTAAAAAGGAGAAAGTCAAACACTAAATGATGTCCTTGGCTTGTTTTGATTAATAAAAAAGGAACTTTTAGTTTTTTAATAATAAAAGTGTTATGAAACTATATATAACAATGAGAAGAAAGTAAGGAGAAGAAAGAATACTTATTATTTCTCTTGAAGGGATGATTTTACAATGAAGAGAACCCCTCTATTTATAGGCAAAAATTGACTTGGTCCCAAAGTTAGGGTTCCTAAATTTTCTCTAAAAGATAGACATTCATTATATTTATAACAGTCATGACCCAAAGTACAGCCTAGATGTGAATGTCATATAAGACCTTGAGAGGCAGTGGCGGAGCTAAGAATTTTATCAAGGTGTTCAAACTTTAAAAGAGTGAATTTTTTTTATAGTTCAAGAGAATTGTTGAAACTTTCCCCCATATTTACCATTTTTATGAGATTCTTAAGTGTTTTACATTTCGTAGAAGAATAATTTTGAAATAATCAAAATAATAATAGTGGAAAGTGACTTTTAAGTTTACCTTTAAATGTAATTTCATAGGTTGGTGTTAATCTAACAATTTGCTTAATATAAATCGAAAATATAAAGAAACAATAAATTTTTAAATTTTTAGCTTAATAAATTCATTGAATGAAGTGTAATTAAATTTAACGCTAGAAATAGAAAGATACTGGACAACTATTTCTGTTTTAAAAAGGAAGATTTTGTTGAAATGCAGGAGGTATCAAACCAGGGACCTTAGACTCTAAAATGAGCACACTTATTGCTGGACCATAGACCTTTATTGTGTTTAAGAATGTTAATTTATTTATATATCCCCATAATAAATAATATTTTATCTATATACACGATCTAATTTTCCTGTGTCGCCGGCTGTAGCTCCTCCCTTATCGAGAGGCCCTATACAAGACACTTGACATACATAGACACATAGTAATAGACAAAGTAAGACATTTCATATTAATAAAAGAGTTTCAACAAGAAGTCGAAGACTAACATAGTCTTGACAAGCCATCTATTACATAAAAAAGAGTAGCAAGACGTAACTTGTACACCACATACAACATCCGAAACCTAAGACATAAGAAAAAAATAAAGGTTACATCGTTGTTAGAGTATGAGGACTTACCAGGTCTTCAAAATTTCTAGATGATGAACTATCCACAAAAGGAGGGAGAGGAGTCGTCAAGCCCTACATTAGTAAAATAATGTAGGCACAAATATGAATTAGTACATGGAATGTACTAAGTATGACTGTATGAGGAAATTCAATAATATATGATACATGATCATAAGAGGACATAATCGAAAACATGAAAAACATGACCAAGCTAAACATCGTAAAAGATTCTAAAGAGACATCATAAATCATGAACATGGTCAATGCATTTTAAAATCACATAAAAACTTCATAAAAAATTGAAAGCAACGTAGTTTGTTTTGCGAGATATTTATCATTAACCGACATAGATAATGTGAGCTATAACATGAAATCTGGTGTCTTACTCCCACTACGAAAAATATGTCTTTACTTGCCAAGGAAAAGATCATAACTTGTAGCTTAGGTGGATCCACTAGCTATGTCACTTAAGACAACCTAAGGGGCCATGTAGTTTGGGACAACGAGATTGCTACTAGAGACCCGACCTCTACTAACGGGGAACCTCCATCTCAATAACCTCTCAGTGCTAAGTGAAATTCCAATGGAATTATTCATAAATATAAGCATAATATCATCCATGTAACAACACAATTAAGTTACTAATCCAAGATAAAAGCATCATATAATAGATCTTTAAATATTGAATCATGCATGATTCAGAAAACCTTTCACCAATGCCATGATCCATATATATGAGGAAACCTTTCACAATTTCATTGATGCCAATCTAAAGAAACCTAGGTCACAAAACTTTTATTTTCATAGATCATGTATAAGTTCATGAAAGCCTCATTCATAGCTTCATAGATTCTTCACAAGTTTATGCAATTTAGGGTTCATAGTCAAAATCATGATCAATGCATGAATTCACATGGAATTAGTTGAAAAACATGTAATTGAGTCTAAATCATCAAAAGAGGATCATAATCAATCAATTGAATCCATATAAATATAACCCATGAGGAATTGAATGAAAACCTAATCAACTTAAGTTGAAATTGACTTGAAGAGATTGAGAAACGTTTGGGTTCAATGGGTGAATGGTACCCATTGATGTAACCCTACATTTCTTGAGATAGAAGCCCTAAGAAATTGATGAAAATGAGGCTTGAATCTTGAAGAACCCTAGAATCCTTGTGTCATGACCCAAGGTAGACCGTAGGTGTAACATGGCGTGAGACCCCAAGAGGCCCCATACAAGCAACTTAGTATACATTGTACAAGATAATAGAAATCAAGACATTTAAAAGATCATTTCAAAGCATAGAGTTTTATAAAATGAAGCAAAATCTAACAATGTCTCAAAGCCATCTAGTACATAAGAAGTAATTGGGATGTAGCCCGTACATCAAGTCAAAAACTAAAAGGAAAGAGTATGCGTTAGTACAAAAATCGAAAGGCTCGGTCCTCGAATGTATGAGGACTCACCAATCTTCCAACTTCAACTACTAGATCCTTAGCCAAGGAAGTGAGAGTCTAGAGCGTCAGACCCTACATTTAGATAAGAAATGTAGGCAAGAGTATGCGTTAGTACAAAAATGCACTAAGTATGAAAGCCATGCATAAAACATTTGAAATCATGTTGAAAGGGACATTTTAATAAAGATGCAATGACCAAGCTAAAACATGAATGTAAAGGAACTAGAAGACATAAGTCATAAAACATGGTCAATGAAAATAGACATCATATTAAGTCACATGTGAGATACTTCTTGAAGTAACCTTAGTTCATTGTTGTGGGAGATTTAACATTAACCGACATATGAGACCATGTGAGCTATCAACACGAAATAAGGTGTCTACCCCACACTGTAAATGGGTGTCCTACTTACTAAGGAAAGACAATGAACTTCTAGCTTATATGCCACTAGCTAATATCTATCTAAGACAATCATCATATGAGGGCACATAGGTATGAGGTAAAGAGATTGCTTCTAGAAACCCAACTTCTACTAACGGGAGAGCTTCCATATCAATATCCTCTCGATGCTAAGAGTAAATCCCACAGAATAGTCATTTTCTTAACCTATCTTTATCATCCATGGAAGGGCACATCATATTTCCAATCTAAGTGAAGTCATATGTATCCATTGAAAGGTTCAATTAAGTTACCAATCCAAGTTAGTTTTCATTAGCATAGCTCCTTAACTAGGTGAAAAGACCTTTCAACCTTAGAATCCTTTATGTGAGAAAACCTTTCATAACAATTAACAACATCAACATCATATATGATTTACTCTCAAAACAACTTTCATCATAATTCATCAATTTCATAGGAACATGCATAATTCCATAATTCTCTTTTCATAGTTCAAAACCCACTTCCAATCATCATAATCTAGAAAACATTGGTTAGGCATAGGTTCATGGGGGTTCATTTTTAAAACATAGACTCTTCTCAATTCATGCATAAAAGATTATAAATCAATCAAATAAATCAATATTTCAAGAAACCAATGACATAGAAGAAAAGCCTAACTCAATTGGAGATTTCTAACTTTATAAATTGGAGAATTTAGGAAATCCATGGAGGAAAGGGCTCCATGGATGAATACTATCATACCTCAATGAAAAAAGCTTGCCTTCAATTGTGGAATTGGAGGATTGACTTGAAACCCTAGGTTAACTCCTTCTTCTTCAAGCTTTCTAGAGAGAGAAATAATTTGGGATAGGAAGACTTGTTTTTTTTTTAGGAATTTGAGAGAATGATTGCAATTGGAGAAATTTGGGGTTAAAACACTTATATAGGACTTTAGATGAAGGGTAAAACAACATAGTATTAGGCTAGAATAATTAGGAAAAGACCCTATGAAAATAACTGCCGACTCTACCAACGGCCAAACCTACGGTCCGTAGGGGTTTGTTCAAGTTTTTATTTAAACTTGCGCATGAGTGTACCTTATGGGCTTATGGGGGTCAAGTTAGGTTTAGCTTAGTTATACTTAGATTTACTTTCTGTATTCTCGTGTTCTTCCTTTATTTCCCGATGTGACCTTTGTTTGTGTCTAGATTCTATCTTTTCAGATTGCTTTTACCTTTCTTGCTAGGTTGGCTTATGATGCGTATTGAGTACCTTTGTTTTGGTACTTACACTACACTCTACATGTTTTTCTTGATGCAGGTCCTAGTAATAGCTACCAACGATTATCGTTCGTGCTGTCTTTTTAAGCTTGTGGATATCGAAGACGAGGGTGAGCACTTGGTGTCCTAGACTAGCATGTATCCTTTGTACATATGTTAACTTTTCTTTTGCCTTTGAGATGACTTGTTGCAGTCCTGTTTTGGGACTTGCATTTATTTTTGTTAGACAAATGTGTACTCGTGACTTCCAGGTTCTGGGAGGGAATATTTTGTTTATATGGTTTTTGTTTTTTCTTCTATTTTTTTGTTTCTTATTATTAGTGTTATTTATTGTTTAGTTCTATCCATGTACGCACTACTTGTTGTTCTAGGTACGATTCAGTGATAAACGCTCAACTACACCTCATCAAATACTAGGTGTAGACGATCGTAATCTAGTATAAAACCCAACAAATGAGTTGGGGTTAAACCCACAGGGAGCAATACAAGTTCGAATTCAGTTATGAAGGTATAAACGCGATCTAATCGGTTGTAGAAATAGATATTATCGAAAACATTTAGATAAATTGAAAGGGTGATACAAATGTCAGATGGGGGATTTGGTTTGTCAATTAGCAACTAAAACAATTATGAACAGCAGGGGGTAATCAAGTAATTAAGGGGTACTTGGGGATGTGATTGATTAATTGTCAACTTTGCTAAATGGGTGATCAATGAGTACTAAAGTTTGGTAAATCTTAGTAGGTAGGCTAGACTTTTGATGCAATAGCTCTCTCTCGAACAACTATTACGGTTCAAGAGAGTTCTCTTAAACCTCGACAAGCTTAACACTTTAAACAGCCCACTACCTCACTTTATCTACTCTCTCGAGCTAGATAGGCAGGATCGAGTATAGAATTCACTCTCTCGAGTTGAACCCACAATAACCCAATCACTACAAATGTTGATTTATAACCTTGACTTTACACCTCTCTCTCAAGAAAGCATAACATACTAAATTAGAACTGAAATTATCATTCCAATTCATCAATATAACATCAACTATAAATCAAATCCACTTCAAAACGACAATAACATCAATAATCCTTGACACCCATAAGCTAAATTAGACAATTAGTCACATAGTCACACCCCAAGAACAGGGGTTTTAGCTACATATCATAAAAAGTAAGAAATTAATGCCTATTACATTCTCCTAGCTGGGTATGAATCTCCAAGTCCTTACAATGATTCAATGTAGCTTCAATTCCAAAACCCAATTCAAAAGCTACTCAAAAAACGCTTTAAACTAAGCAAGAATAATGTTTTTCTTCCAACTATGAGTTTTCCCTATAAGAAGATGCTCTGATAATTTCTTGAAAATCCATTTTTACTTTCTTAGAATTTGGCTTCTGGGTCGTTTGGTGGTATAAGTTGAGTGTCGCCGAACCAGTTGGTGACACGCCAAATGCTCCTATCCTTCACCTTTTTATCCTGCATTATCACCATTCGAACACTATAAACTTGTGCGATCGAGGTCGGGATCGCCTTTAAGGGTCGGCGATGCGCCAGTTTTCCTTGACAATCAATGTTTTGCTTGTATCCTAGCCGACCATTCTGTAATATTAGGCGATCTAAGCCTTCTTCGCCAATCCATTTGGCGGTTCACCGATAGGTATGCTACCCCATCCAATTCCTTTTCTTGAAGGATTGTCACATTGTAACTTTAGGCGAGCAAAGGGACTACTCGGCGAATCGCCAAGTATCTTCGGCGGTCTTCAGGTTCACTTATCTTCTTTCTTTTGTCCATTGATGTCCTTGCCTTGCTCTTTTGCCCTTTTGATCTGCACATTAGCATTTAAAACATCAGCTTAGAGCATAAATTAGGCCTTTAGGACAATAAAATTATGAAAAAAAAGCCCTAAATGAGTCAAAATCTCAAACTCATCAAAACGCCCAACCTAACCTTTTGCTTGTCCTCAGGTAAAACTACAGGCCAATTAGTTCAATAAGGATGTCTACAAACAGTGCTACTCAAGACTCAACATAAATGCACATACAATGTTCAATTGTGCAATATAAGTTTCAAATTGTGACTCACCATTATCAAATATTCTCAAGCTCACAATGCTTGCTACAAATGCAAATTCAAGCTCAAAAAAAGCATTCAAATGCCCTCACAACAAAGATGATTCCATTCTCACACAAATTCATCAATAATTTAGAATCTCGATATCAAAGAAAACTCTCACACTCAAAAAGATAAGCACATGCATGATTCTACCCATAGGTTTGCCCTTATTTTCCAATCAATATTCTTTTCAGCTCACTCAAGATCACAAAGGTCTTTTCAAGGCTTGTAACGGGGCTGAGTGTAAAGTTATGATCATTTTGGCTTAGTGGCTTCTACCTTCACGAAGTATGGCCTAAAAATCACTTTTTCTTCTTCTCTTTTACATTCAAATATGGTCACTATACACCCTCTTATTCACTTAAGCAAAACTCGTTGGATACCCCATTTCTTTTACTCCTTTCACACACTTTATTTCACAAACTTTTCTCTTTTTCTATTTTCACCTCTCCTTTTTTTTTACATGGATGGGTTCCATCTTTTTTCAAATCATTGCTTCAAAGGGGGATCTTTCACATTTCATGACTTTCCTTCTTTTTCACCACACCCCCAACTTAGGCTTTTGGCCTAAGTTTGCTATTCACTTAACCAATACTTCATTAAGGTTATAGGTGTTGGGATAAAGAGGTCAAAGTTTTTCAAGTTTCTTCCGAGGAAAAGGATAGGCTCAAAGGGTGAAAAACAAGATTCACACTTCTCACAAGGTAGACAAAAAGAGGTATACTATCAAATTAGGTTCACTCTTCACAAATTTTGCCTAAGATCATTTCCATTGCTTGCTTCAATCAATCAATTGGACTAACGGGGCAAGTTCTAGGGACATCAAGAACAATATCAAAGACAACCTCACCACTAATGGAATTTGATACAATTATCAAACAAGACTCCACACTTTCTAGCTAGCGTGCAATGATCATCATAAGAGATTGAATCGACAAACGGCTAGTCACAACGAGATGCTAGGAGTTCACATATGACCTATGTAACTCAGTTTTTCTTCATCATAGGAGCACATTCATATTGTTCAATTGAAAGCACTATTCAAATCATCGGTATTGATTAAGACCGACACTCGAAAATGCAAGAGAACAACCCTTCATTAAAACACATCTAGGAGTGGTATTCAGAACAAGTCCTCACCCCACCAAAAACATCCAACATTCTCCTCAATGTGAAGAAGAAAACGGACACGAAATAAAGACAGAGATGCAGTAGCACTAAATGAAAAGAACAAGGATAAGAGGATTCTTCACTATTTGGCAAATCAGTGAGGTACTATATAAAGCGTCGAGTCAGTCGGCGCAACGCCTAATGGTGTAAAGCTTACCAAAATATCCAGAACACTGGCTCTCTAGTAAGAACTAAAAGGCGATTGAAGTTGAGATCATCAAGACGTATTGGCGCACCGCCAATTAGACTGAACGCATCGCTCAATCTTCTAGAACACCAATCCTTCAGGAGTGGTCAAAGGGCGGTGGAAATCACATTCGCCGAATCGTGTCGGCGGATCGCCAAGTCGTCAAGATGCGTCGCCAAATTTCCATAACTGTAGTCCTCCCTTTCTGCGAAAAAAGCAAGCCAAAATTGGGACCGTCATTCCACTCGGTGACTCGCCGAACTGGCCCTACCTTCGCCAAAACACATGTACCGGCACAATCAACACACATTATTCAAACAATAAAGCTTGGTTTGCCTCCCAAGAAGTGCCTTATTTAACGTCGTGGCACAACATGAAAATTCTTTCAAGCATCTTCCAATTACACCACTTCAATTACCGAAATCTCATGATATTCTCCAAAATATAGTTTTAGACGCTGCCCATTCACCTTGAAAGCTGGACCATCCTTACCTTCAATTTCAATTTCCCCATATGTGAACACTCGAGTCACCTTGAATTGACCAGACCACTTCGATTTAATTTTACCGTGAAAAAGTCTCAAACAAGAATTGTAGAGCAGCACAAATTCAACAACTTGGAATTCGCACCAGAGGATTTTGGCGTTATGCCACTTCTTCATTTTCTCCTTATACATGGCTGAACTCTCATATGATCTCAATTGAAAGTCTTCCACATCATGAAGTTGATTTACTCTCCCTTTCTCGGCCTTCTCCCAGTTCATATTTAGCGTCTTCAATGCCCATAGGGCCTTATGTTAAAGCTCAATTGGCAGATGGCATGACTTTCCAAATACTAACTGGTATGGTGACATACCAATTGGTGTTTTGAATGTAGTACGATACGCCCATAGAGCATCATCCAATTTTTGAGATCAATCTGACCGATTTCCATTCACCATTTTGGCCAAAATACCTTTAATTTCTCGGTTTGAAACTTCAATTTGGCTGCTTGTTTGTGGATGGTATGGTGTTGCAACTTTATGCTTGACCCTATATTTGCACAACAATGAGGCAAATACCCAGTTGCAAAATTGAGATCCTCCATCACTGATGATAGCACACGGGGTGCCAAATCGTGCAAAAATATATATTTTTAAGAATTGCACCACACTCTTACCCTCATTATTGGGTAATGCTATAGCCTCCACCCATTTGAAAACGTAATCAACTGCCACCAAAATATACTTGTTGCCAAAAGAACTCACAAAAGGACCCATGAAATCAATACCCAAAACATCAAACAACTCCACTTCTAAGATAGGATTGAGAGGTAGTTCATGCTTTCTTGATACCCCTCCTTGATTTTGGCAAGGGCTGCAATGTTTTACAAAGTCATGTGCGTCTTGGTATAGAGATGGCAAATAGCAACCACTTTGTAGAACTTTTGCTGCTGTTCGCACTCCATTATGATGTCCGCCAACAGGTAAAGCATGTCATGCATTTAGAATTTCATTGACTTCCTCTTTCGGTATGCACCGTCGGATTATATGATCTGTACATTCACTGAAAATATATGGTTCATCCCAAAAATATTTCTTTACATCGAACAAGAACCATTTTTTCTGACAAAAAGTTATGCCTTCGGGTATTATTCCACACACTACATAGTTAGCAAGATCAGCATACCAAGGGGTGTTGCATTAGGTTATCCTTATCACTGTTTCATCTGGGAATTTAGCCACAATGTCCTTTTCCTTGGAGTCAACTGTATTGATTTCTAACCGCGACAAATGATCTGCCACCTTATTTTCACACCCCTTTCGATCTTTTACTTCAAAATCAAAATCTTGCAATAATAAGACCCACCTAATCAACCTCATCTTAGCGTCTTTCTTGGCCATTAAGTACCACAGTCCTACATGATCAGTATGAACTATCACTTTAGTACCCAACAAGTATACCCTGAACTTTTCAAATGCATATACTACAACAAGTAGTTCTTGTTCAGTAATAGTGTAATTACGTTGTGCTCCATTCAGAGATTTATCGGCATAATAAATTGGATGAAAGATTTTATTGCTTTTTTTCCAGCACGACTCCTAGAGCGGTACCACTTGCATCACACATCACCTCAAATGGTTTAGACCAATCCAGGCTAATGATCACCGGAGTGGAGATTATCTTTCCTTTCAAACATTCAAAAGCTTTTGAGCAAGAATTATCAAAAAGGAACTTCACCTTTTTCTCTAATATCTTGCACAATGGGTGTGCAATTTTTGAAAAGTCTTTGATGAATCTTCGATAGAACCCTGCATGACCTAAAAAAATCTGAACACCTTTTACAAAATAGGTGGTGGCAACTTCTCAATAACCTTGATATTTGCTTTTCCCACCTCCAATCCCTTCTGTGACATCTTGTGACCTAGGACTATGCCTTCCTTGACCATGAATTACACTTCTCCCAATTGAGGACCAAGTTGGTTTCCACACACCTTTGAAGGACTTGCCCAAGATGAGCTAATCATGTCTCAAATGAATCACCTACTACTGAAAAATCATCCATGAAGACTTCCATTGATTCTTCCACCATGTCAGCAAAAATAGAAAGCATGCATCATTGGAATGTCATCGGAGCATTGTACAATCCAAAGGGCATACTCTTGAAGGCAAAAGTCCCATAAGGACATGTGGAAGTGGTTTTATCTTAGTCTTCTGGTGCAATATAGATTTGGTTGTACCTAGAGTAGCCTTCCAAGAAACAATACCATCCACACCCCGCAAGTTTATCGAGCATTTGATCCATAAATGGCATTGGAAAATGATCTTTCTCAGTTCAAGAATTTAGCTTCCGATAGTTTATGCATACTCTCCAACCAGTGACCGGCCTCATAGGTACAAGTTCTCTTTTCTCATTCGGGAACACCGTGATGCCTTTTTTCTTGGGTACATATTGTATGAGACTTACCTATTTACTATCTGTAATACGGTACACCACGCCTGCGTCTAGCCATTGAATGATATCTTTCTTCACCACCTCTTGCATATGTGGGTTTAGTATTCTTTGATGCTCAACACTTGTCTTGCATTCGCTATCTAATTGTATTTTGTGAGTGCAAATTCTGGGTGGAATACCTACAATATCAGCAATTGTAACATTTCAACACCTCAAGAAGTAATTTAACTTGCCACTCAAGCAAGTCCGCTACAATGATAACGAGCAAGGTATTATTCTATCGAAGATGAGAAGGGAGCACTTTAAACTCAAGTTTTGGGGGTTATTTTATGGATGGTTTAGCGGGAGGACTCTCTCGATTCTTTAGATCAATGTGTAGCTTCAATGGGTTTCTTGGATATGCACCTAGTCCCGATAGAGAAGCTACCACTTCATCATACCCTTGAACTTCGGTCTCATCATAATTCGAAAGAACAACCTTAAGAGGTTCACCCATAAACATCATTTTACTCACACTAGCCACTGCTTTTTCAATCACATCAATCGTTGAAACTGCCTGAATGTCATTAGGTTGCTTCATTGATTTGCACACATTACAGGTAACCTCTTCTTCATTTATCCAAAAATTTAACTCACCACTTTCAACATCCACTAGAGCTCTTGCGGTCGCCAAGAATAGTCTACCCAAAATAATAGGAACCTCCGTATCAATTTTACAATCTAGAATAACAAAATTAGCCGGAAAGATAAATCGATCAGCCTTCACCAATATGTCATAAAGTATCCCAATGGGGTGTTTAATAGATTTGTACGCCATTAGAAGCCGCATTATTGTGGATTTCAATTCGCCCAACCCAAGTTGTTTGAAGATTGCATATGACATCAAGTTTATACTTGCCCCCAAATCACATAAAGCTTTGGAAAACTTAAGCATACCAATGGTACATGGGATAGTGAATGCCCCCATATCCTCTTTCTTTGCAATCACATCGCTAGTCATAATTGCACTATAATTATGAGAAACTTCAATTGTTTTGAAGTACATGCTTCTCTTCATAGTGAGCATCTCATTCATGAATTTTGCATATCCCGGCATATCCAACAATGCTTCCACTAAATATTTATAGAAAGTGTCTTGAACATGGGTAGGAACTTCTTGAACTTTTCATCTTCATTTCTCTTTCTGAGACGTTGAGGTAATGGAAGATTTATTTTTGGAAGAGGTTGCGCTAGCTTTGGAGATGATGTAGCCCTTTCTTTCACTTTTTGCAACTCTTCGGTGGGGCTTTGTTTTGGACTCTCTTCCTTATCTCTAAGCATATCCTTTTCCGGTGCTTGACCGAACCTGTCTTCCTAAATGATGTCTTTCTCTTTTTCATAAGCATTTGTCCCATCATTAACCCTCACATTACCAACTGCTACCTTCCCACATCGAGTCACAACCGCCAAATCCTTGTCATTATTAGCCCTCGAACTGGTAACACACTCATCTTCACTCCCTTCAATTACCTTGGGTTTCAATTGTGCTGAAAGTTTGTTCATTTTCCCTTCAAGCTGCTTGATTACATCCGCATGAGATTTACCCTATTATTCAATGATGAGAAGTCCGCTTTCATCTCCTTAAGCATGTCATTAGATCATTCTACCTTACCTAGGATGCGCGACAACAATTCATCCACTCGTAGGTTGCCCGAACTACCCTTAGATCTTGGGTTGTCGCTTGATTGAGTGTGGCGCTTTTCTTCTCTCTTCAAGGGCCATTTTGATCAGTCCAATCATGATTGTATTGTCTCCACTCTTCTTCATTATGTGAGTTCCAATCTTGATTCCCACTTGACTTTAAATAGCTCGGATGAGAACCCTTCTCAAGTCTAGAAACTCTTTTTACATATTTGTGTTCACCAACACTTTCTAACACATGTTTACTCAACAACTCCAATTGTTACATTATTTTTGCTAATATTTTCATCCTGGCTTTTCTCCTTGTCAAGCTGCTCTTTTGTCATCCTAAAGTTTAAGGGAGATACTTGGTCCTCTTGAGTGTACCATGCCCGATTGATCATTGTCATTTCATCAAGAAGGGACTAGGCTACCTCAAATGGTTGCAACATTATCCTCTCTCGAGCCAACTATTCAGCTACCCCTTGTTCACTGAGTCTAAACTCTACTATGAATATTGAAGTATTACATTACACAAAAGACCATGAGTAGGACACTATAGTAGCAACTTTTGAAATCTCAGCCAAGTTTCATGAATCGGGTCCCCTTCTACTCGCTTTGAGTTCTGGATGTTGTCACGTAATTTCACCATTTTAGAGGGTGGAAAGAATCTTATGTACAATGCCTCGGTGAGCTCTTCCCATGACGCAATGGAGTCCCTTGGTAGACCTACCAACCACTTGGTTGCTTTACCCATCCAAGAGAAAGGGAACAACTGGAGCCGAACTGATTCTTGTGAAATATTCTTTGATGAAAATGGACTACATATATCTATAAATTTTTGAATGTGGTCATGGGGGTTCTCATGATCCAGCCCTCCGAATACACCCTTAGCTTGCAAGAGTTGCAGCATTATCCTAGTAACATTGAAGACAACATTCCCCACAACTGGAGGTAAGCGAATAGAACATACGCTCCCCAGTTGAGCTTCATTGGCGTGATTGAAATCACCAACATCATCTTGGTGACCAAGTTAGTTCACGGTGCTTCCAGTTGCACTCATCTAGTAACCTGATCACAAATAGCTCACAACACAAGGTAATTCGATTCAACTACAACACAAAAAGATTACAACTCAAACTTCAATAATAGAACTATAAACACCACTCCCTGGCAGCAACACCATTTTTTATAAATGCTCAACTACACCTCATTCAATACTAGGTGTAGACGATCGTAATCTAGTATAAAACCCAACAAATGAGTTGGAGTCGCACTCACAGGGAGCGGTACAAGTTTGAATTTAGTTATGAAGTTATAAATGCGATCTAATCGATTGTATGAATAGAAATTATCGAAAACATTTAGATTGAAAGGGTGACACAAATATCAGATGTAGGGATTGGTTTGTCAATTAGCAACTAAAACAATTATGAACAACATGGGTAATCAAGTAATTAATGGGTACTTTGGGATGAGACCAAATAATTGTCAACTTCCCTAAATGGGTGATCAATGACTACTAGAGTTTGCTAAATCCTAATGGGTAGGCCAGACTTTGGATGCAATAGCTTTCTATCGAACAACTATTACGGTTCAAGCGAGTTCTCTCGGACCTCGATAAGCTTAACACTATAAACAGCCCAATACCTCACTTTATCTACTCTCTCGAGCTAGATAGGCAAGATCGAGTATAGAATTCACTCTCTCGAGTTGAACCCACAACAACCCAATCACTACAAATGTTGATTTATAACCTTGACTTTACACCACTCTCTTAATTAAGCAGAACATACTAAATTAGAACTGAAATCATCATTCCAATTCATAAATTAAACATCAGTTATAAATCAAACCCACTTCAAAACCACAATAATATCAATAATCCTTGACACCCATAAGCTAAATTAGACAATGAGTCACATAGTCACACCCCCAAGAACAGGTGTTTTAGCTACACATCATAAAAAGTAAGAAATTAATACCTATTACATTCTCCATAGTTGGGTATGAATCTCCAAGTCCTTACAATGATTCGATGTAGCTTTAATTCCAAAACACAATTCAAAAGCTACTTGAAAAATGCTTTAAACTATCATGCCTCAAGCCTACACCCTAGGTGGGACTGACACTCGAGAACCATTGCTGGCCCCAAGCGAACCCTCGACCTGGCTTACTACTCAGCGGAAGAATTTACTCAACAAAGATAAATTTATGTACTAAACTAGAATGTTATAAAATAAAACATTCAACTAGCCAATAAGGCAAATCAAGTCTTATAATCAAAACAACTCAAATATCAAGACTAATGAACTAATAACTATCTGTGTATGAAGCCTCTAAAACTATGAGGTATGTCGGGACAAGACCCCCGATCATCCTAACAACTGAAATTACTGAAATAATGTAAAAAAGGATCCTCCAGAAAGCAAGGAGTCTCACCAAATGACTCTAAATGCTCTACTAGATCAATGATGCGCTGGATGTTGATCCTAGTTACCTGTATCTGCATCATAAAACAATGCATGCCAAATGACATCAGTACATTGAATGTTTGAGCATGCGAGAGGAAAACTAAGTTTGACATAAGCTTGAACTGAATTCTAAAAGAAACACTTACCTCAGCTTTACTCAACTCATGGATACCAAACTCAACACAGAAATAAACAACAATAAATATGCAGTTTATATAAAGCATTTAAAATAGTAGATAGCAACTCAATGTATTGAAAAATATGATAACAACTCAATTTATATATAATAAAGTATAGTATAACTTTGTGGGAGTTTCTCTAACCGAAAACCATCACTATGAGCTATGTGATGATACATCATCTCACCCACACTGCCAGAACTATCCTATAACTTGTCGGGATATAGAACGCCACAACTAAGTGGATCCACTAGTCTATGTTAAAAAGCATAAGTAATCATCTAAAAAGTATGACCCTTTCTACCCACGATGGCTACATGGTTTATGGAGACTTGAGTTATTATAAACTCGTCCCCATATCGGTGTTCAATACTACTCCCAAAATTACTTAGCTCATATGTTTAAAACATAACTCTTTCTCTGTGATTTGAGGTTGTTACTCAAAACTCTTATATCTTAAAAGAGATGGAACTCAAAACTACTCATGAAAACTCTTTTGGAAATCGGTGTTTCCTCTCATCTTAAATGAGAAAACATTTACTCTTTGGGAATACATAGTCCCCTTGTAGCATTTTAAATAAAATGAACTCGGCTCTACTCTTTCTCTATCTCAATGCTTAAGTCTTAAAACAAGTTTAAAAGATTTGTAAAATACTTCTTAAAATGACTCGAAGAACTCTCAAGACTTGACTCTCAACTCTACCTTGAATTTGATTTATGAATTCAAGGTTCTGATTTATGATAGGAAAGATATCGTGATGATTAGGAGTGATTTTAGATAGTTAAACATGAGAAATGATCAAGAAATCAATGTTTGGGAGCAAGTACATTGTGACACTCCGAGGCTACCCCTTGACGTAAACATGAGACTTAGGATCACGAGTGACCCATGCTAACCCTGAGCAGGCATATCATAAGCATACTAAGACAAAATGAAAATAAGAAATACTGTGCGGAAGCTTAAACATGAGATAAACTTAAATGAGGGGGAATACCCAATCTAAGTCTAAATATATAAATACTTCGAAGAGTTGAAGATACTGAAATAAAACACAAATACTAAAGCTGAATCTATCTATGTCTGAAATAAGCCTCTAACTGACTAGAGATGTTGGGACATGCCCCAAGCTAGCTCGAGTAAAACTAAAACTAAAATGAAAGACTGAAATATAAAGAATTATGTCTATAGTCCTCGAAAAATGAGGACTCACCACTAATACTGCAAAAATGGAGATGGGGAATCGATCTATGCGTGATCTGAATGTTGAGGACCTGAACCTACATCACGAGAAGATGTAGCGCAGAGTATGCGTTCGTACTTGAAAGGCACTGAGCATGCAGGATAGAGTAAAGCTGAACAAACATGTAACTGAACAAAGCATATGGAGAATTGGTATAATCTGAACATGATACAGATACTGAGATATACTGAATATAACTAAACTGAATGCAATGACCAAGTAAACATGCTGAAACTGAATATTAAAAATGTAACTGGTAACCTGGTCAATACACTAGAATCTGACTGTGGAAGCTACTATTTACCGACATAAAACCACATGAGTTAAATGTGGAGTCCGATGTATACGCCCCATCGAGAGGACCCAATATACCTTTCCAAGGGTATAGAGGTATGACTGGCGTGCTCACTAAGTATAATGCCCACAGAGGGGACTTAACCTACAGGGGCACATAGTTCTGGGATGATGAGCGTGACTGAACCTAGTCCAACTCGGTATTAAGTCTACTCCTAATAGAATGTATAAAATACAGCATAACTGAAATAACTCGATAGCTCAAGATTTTGACATGCTAACTGAAAATGCACCATTAAGTACTGATAATGAAACATTTGTAAATTGATGCATATATATCTGTATAAACTGGCCTAGCAAGTGTAATTCATGGACTAAACGAATCTACACAACTAGGGTTCTAAATTTCATGCAATAATTAAGCAACATAGTTATGAAAACGTAATATTCTGATTAGGATCCATATAACAGCTAAATCACTACATTAATCTGAAGTTCTAGAAACCCTAGGTCTAAGCAATATTTAGGGATTCAAGAATATCTGAATTCTAGGGACCTAGTGGATGAAAGGAATCCACCAGTGAAATAGCACATACATGGTAACAAATTCATGGAGAAATATTTTGATTTCAAGGCTGGAACTGAAGAAAACCTTGCTGTTGTTCTTGAGGATGCTAACACCAAAATTATATTCTTTTGCTCTAGTTTTTGGTGAATGATCGATTAGGGTAAGTTCTGATTAAGTTACTAGGCTCAAACTGACCAAACTACGTATTTTAGGGGTTAAACGACGTAGTTTAGGTGTCCAATGCATACATGGAAAGACTAAAATGACCCCACTTAAAATCTGATGAAGGCCGACCATAGGCGCTATGACGGACCGTTACAGGGACCACAAACCATCAAGGGGGTCCTGGTCCTTGGCCACTAGCTACTGGTTCTGGGGGTCCGGTCCACGAGCCCCACCATGAACCGTGTGCAGTACCACGGACCTTGAAGCTCCCCGTGGTCCCTCACTTAGGCTGGTGTTCTGTTGGCTCAGGTCCACTGTAACACCCCGTACGAACTAGTAAAACCTAGCTAAGGCTCGACTAAATCTAGTAGGTTGAACTAGAGACTCACATGTTAGTTTAGAGTTGAAAACTTGTTTAAATGATGAAAATGGCTATTGAAGCTAGTTTGGTGATTTTAGAGGTCAAATGTCAATAACCGACCATGACGTCCGAAAACTAGTAGACTAAGTGAGGGCTAAGTTTGAGGGTTAGAGCCAAGGAAGAGAACTAGGGCAGTCCACTCTTTCATGGACACTGCCTCACCTTCCACGACCACCACCACGGCTCGTGGTGTGGCTCGTGGTAGGCTTGGCAGTGGCTAA
Source organism: Solanum chiquidenum (assembly GCA_029582725.1). NCBI lineage: Eukaryota > Viridiplantae > Streptophyta > Magnoliopsida > Solanales > Solanaceae > Solanum > Solanum chiquidenum. Next base: position 2,451 of record JAJOOS010001681.1, on the reverse strand, counting down.
ACAAAGGCTGCCCAAAAACAGCCCCTCCACACGAGCCACTTCACGGCTCGTGGTGATGACCACGGCTTGTGGGAAGGCTCGTGGTGGTGCCTTAGATTTTTAGGGGTTAAGGGGAAGGTTTCCTAGATACCGTATCATGACCACGAGAGGCACCACAGCTCGTGGTAGGCACCACGGTTCGTGGAGCCTCACGTGACGGGCTTTCTATTGGACTTAGAGTATAGGGTCAACTTCAAATGGTCATATCTCTTTGCTCAAAATGAATTAGGTGTTACATGACCTATAGAATTAAAGGTCTCTGAGTCCTCTTTCCAATGCCACCGAGTTTTCCCAATTCCGATCTTGGAGTAAAACGTTATGCCTGAAATAGTGAAACACTGTCAGGCTGGAAAATCTTCACGACCCGTTTCATGGGCCGTGGTGATGATCACGGTCCATGAAGGCTTCAGTGATGCCATTTCGGCAGTTTCCAGCAAGTAACTTATTGGGTCTTTTCCCAATTCTTTTAACTCAAGGATATCTCATTTTTCCCAAGCCTAGGACCCCTATTTAAGTCATTTTAACCCCAAAACTCACCCAATTAAATCAATTATTCCACGACCCAAATAAAAGCCCAACTCCTTTTCCCTCCCAAAAATCTTGTCTCTCAAAAACCTCCATTGAAGAACATAGAAGGAGATCAGCTAGGGCTAGGAGATGGTAGATTTTCATCACGAAATTTGTGGGATTCTAAGTCTAAGGTATGGGAGTCCTTTATTCTTGGTTAGCTATCACCAAGAAGCCCTTTCAACTAAGTTTTCAAAGATCCCCAATTTCTAGGTTTTTAATCAAATTCGTGGGTCTCTTTCTAAAATCGATTCCATTGATATATAATGGTTATTTATGATTATATATGAATGTTTGTGGATGAATTCATGTAATACTTATGGTTTTTGAACAATTCCCCACAAGACCCATGATTTCCCTCTTCTTTCTCAATTCTAAACCCTAGCTTGTGTTGAATGATGATTGAAGGATGAGAATCTAGTATGTTATTATGAAATTCATTATTGTATTATGAGGTTATCCTATATGATAAATGAATATCAATAAAATAGGGTTGAATCTTGAAGAAAGCCTTCATGGCTATGAATGAAGGTTTTCAATTGGTAAGTAGCCTTCTATTGAATTGTTGATCCACTTGTGGGGCAGATGTTTACTTATTATATATACTTTGAATGTGGTTTGATCCATTTATGGTGGAGGTGCTTACTTGTTGATATGAATTGTAGTGTTGAGACAAGGTCCCTCTTCCCAACAACCCTAGATATGACTAAGTATGATACATTATGAATATGAGTGAGATGTTGTGAACATGGTATGGTCTATATGTTGAATTTTATGAGGTTCTCTTGTGGAAGGACCCCACCCACATAATCCCCAAATGATTATATGATTCTATACATGCCATGAATGATGTACTTGAATGATGAATATTAGATATGTGACTTATATGATCTAAGATCCTTAAATGCAATATATGTGAATTGTGCATGAGTTGGGATATTATGTATATGTTTTGACCCCCTTGACAAGGGAGGTGTCTATGATGTTAATGTTGTTGTTGTTGTGCCATTGTGAGGACAATCATGCACACACACACTTCATGCATAAATATGAATATGATATGTCTATGGTGTCAATTGAAAGGCTAATTCTCATATGCACCTTTACATACTAATATGCATGAAATGTACATGACCATGAAGATATGACTATGTATGCTAGGATGTGAGTATGAATGTTATGTTTTGATTATGGTAGTGTTGATATGTTATATAAAAGGAAATTCTCATAAACGCTATATGAATATGAAATGAATGAACATTCTCACATGTTGTTGGTTCTATGATGAAAGGCTATTCTCATCTTTGAAACCTTTGAGCTATATGATGAATGATGGGTTGAGTCCCTAATGCATTCCTTATTGAATTAAATTGTAAATAAAGGCTTAATACTACTTTAAAAAGGAAATTGTGCTTAGCACCGAGTGAACATGAAAATGAGATGGAAGCTTTTATGTTTTGCAAGTCCGGCTTCCCATATGGGTTCCTTCTACGTTTAGCAAGTCCGGGTTCCCAATATATATGTTGTCTCATGAGATGGAAACCTTCTACGTTTAGCAAGTCCAGGTTTCTAGTAGCAATTTCCTTGTTCCATAACTATGTTTGCCCACATAGGTATTAGCTAGTGGATCCACCTAGAAGCTATTATGATGGTTCTACCTTGGCAAGTAGAACACTATCTTTTCGGTGTGGGAGTAGAACACCGGATTCCATGTAGCTCACATGGTGTATGTCGGTTAAGGTTATTATTCCCTAAATAATAAGATAATGAATGGAGGATGAACTACTCTATAACTTCTTGGTAAGTTTGCTAAGTAGGAGTGGGGGTATGGGACTTCACTAATAC
>JAJOOS010001680.1:0-25127 GCA_029582725.1 Solanum chiquidenum | reverse complement strand
AAAAATCACTAAGGAATCATCTAAAAAGTATGATCGTTTCTACCCATGATGGCTACATGGTTTATGAAGACTTGAGTTATTATGAATTCGCGTCCCCATAACGGTGCTCAATACTAATCCCAAAACATACTCGGCTCATATGTTTTAAAAACAAAACTATTTCTGTGATTTGAGATAATTACTCAAAAACTAGCTTAAAGGCTCTCTTGGAAATCGGTGTTTCCTTTCTTGCTTAAATGTAAATACATTTTAACTCTTGGGAATACATATTTCCCGTATAATCTTTTAAAGAAAATGAACTTTACTCTTACTCTTTACTCAACTCAAAGCTTAAGCATTAAAAGAAAGTTAAAACGTTTGTAAAAGACTTTTGGAAAACTCTATGAACTTCTCTTGACTTGACTCTTAACTTTCCTTGAATTGAATTATGGATTCAAGGTTCATGATCTCATATTTATGGATGATTTCATGATGTTTAGACATACCTTAGAAAGTTTAAATCAACTAAAAAACATAGGTACGCTGCTAAGGAACTAGTACGAAAAGAAGTGGGAAAAAGTGGGAGAACTGGAGTCCCTGGTGCTCTGAGAGGCGCGGGGCGCCAGACCTCACATTTCAGCGGCTGACTTGGGGAGCTCTGGCTGGAACGGCACCCTAGATTTCAACTTTCAGAGGGTGCTTTGGGACGCGCTAAGAAGTGCGGCGCCCCAGCCCCTTCCCCAGATTTTTGATGAAATTTCTCCTTCGTTTTTCAACTCTAAACCCTCTAAATCCAATTGGTTCTTTTCCCAAACACTTAGAATTGACTATACTCTCAATATATACTAGATTCTACCCAAAATCACACTTAATTTCATGAATCAAACTCAAGGAACTTCAACGACAAGAACCCACAAGATTTGAAACGAATTATCATCAAGAACTCATAATATTTGCTTTCAAAATAATACAACTTCGCTGAATTGAATCATGATTAGCGCGTGGGTGAACTAACCAAACTCTATGTGATCTCACATACCTCATAGGATTGAATTCTTGGCGAAATCCACGACCAAAATTGCATGATCTTGACAAATCTTGACTTTTCTTCTCCTTTGTCCTCTTTTCTCCAAGCCCTAGCGTGAATTTCCAATTGTCTCAACTGAACCAATTCTTATTAAACCCCAATTAAAATCCTAAAAATGAAGTAATATAATTGAGTATGGAAAAGACCAAACTACCCTTCAAAAATCCGGATTAGACTTTCCTTATTTAAACAACCCAACTTTAAATGGGCTTATCTCACTCATACGAACTCGGATTTAAGCAAACTCGGCCGCGTTGGAAAGTTAATTCAAAGATCATTCCTACGGTATCTGGAAACACACCAAAATCATCTTGATTTAGGAGTTATGGTTGGTTGAAGTACCAAAAACTCAATCTTAACATAACTTCACTAATTTTCCAGATTTTTCATTCTTTCCAAAAATGACTCTTTCTAATTCTAGCTCTTTCTAGTTCTTTCAATTAGAGAGGTATGACACTTAGACTCTTAAAAATGCATTTTCAACTTTCACAGACATTTTTTTAGTTCTTATTGAAAGAATTTTTATCAACTTATTTTCTCATGTAATTTCGTCTAGTAGTCTTTGTCGTAACTAATCGTTTTGTACTAGATCTTGATGGATCTTATCATGAAACCCTCCAAGAGTTTACTTCTTTTCAGGAGTTCAATCGTTAAAGTCCTCTCAAGCATACAAAATAAATCAATCTTGTTATGATTCTCCGACTATGACTAAGTACTACTACTATAATCACACTTTCGTATTCTTGAATCGTAATATTTTCTTCAAAACCTATCGATATTGATATATTAACAACTTTTTCATGTAGTTTTCTTTAATTTTCTCAACATTACTTACACTACTTGATGTAGTAGTTTTCTTTTATCTAGTAACGTTTATCCCATTAGTTAAATTCAATGGAACGTCAATTCTGACATATCAATTAGATATTTTTTGAGCGTCTGAGTTTACAATAGACTCATTTGTTAATTTTTTGTTCAGCTCCCGTAAAAACTAGTTTAACTTCCAGGAACATAGTTTACTAAATTATTCTTTTCTAGAAATCTGACAGTTATGTTAACAATTGCCTTATTTCTTTAGGACATTAAAATAATTTTTTTTTTCATTCTTTAGGATATTCAATTAACACACATTCCATTCTTAATTTCAATTTTCTTATTCTCCTCTCATCACATGTGTTAGACAATCCTATATCTTAACATATCACATATTAGACTTACGTCAAATCCAACTATTTCTATAGTTGTCCAAGGTACTGATTTGAAAGGAATTAAATTCAGAATGTAATATGGAGTTCTTAGAAGATATCCCAAAAGAAACAAAACAACTATGAATAAGTCAATCATAAATCTTATCATCTTCATAAGAGTCTATTTTTTTCTCTTTTACACCAATCTATTGTAGAGTCTTGTATAAACAATTCAAATGCAATTATTCTATTAGATAACTGACTCATGAGCTCTATAGAGAGGTATACATCACACCAATCAGATTGAAAGTAACTTTATATATTTTTCATGTTGCTATTTTAATTTGTCTTAAATATTTTTAGTTTATCAAGACATTCTGACTTACAAAACATCAAAAATATATATATTCTTCTCATGAGTAACCTTCTGTGAATCATAAAATACTCAAAGTCACCTCTTGCCTAAATGCTTATTTACTACACAAATCAAAATAGACTAATTTTAACTTAGCACTTCCTCTATTTTCTCTTAAAAGGAAACGTATGTTAGTCCTTTTTCCTTCTAAACAAGACTCACATGTTGATAGTAACTTCACTTTCAATGAACCTTTATATCCATCTTTTAACCAACCTCGAAGTTCTATCTAGAATAAATGACTTAAACACTAGTGTACTGATAAGTTTCATTCAATTTAAAAGATATTTTCTTTTATGAGACAGATTAATATAATTCAATTAATGAGAGATAATACAAATAAAAAAATCACGCATCAATAAACGACATGAGATAAAATACTCATCAAACTCATTAATAGGAGAGTTACAAGAAAAATTATTAAGTATCCATCTCATATTTATTTAGAAACTGAAAATAATTCCTTCAAACATAAGGTACCTACACAATGCAGTTTTTTATTAATTTCTGATCTCTACTGAAATAAATGCTTGAGTAGTACTAAGTGGGTTTGTAAAGTTTATTGAGAATTTGAGATATAGTATATTAAATAGGTCATAATATGTTGAATAGTCCTAAATAATAAAATTCAAGGCTCATTTGATATATATATATATATATATATATATATATATATATATATTATAAGTGGGAAGAATGTTACGCAAAAGTTGGATTACCATTTTACCACTACATTAAATTAAAATGTTTTAAGCTATTTAATAAATTAAATACTAATTAATAAATTAAATACTAAATAGTAAATCATCATGAATAATTTATTAATACCTTTAATAATTAACTTCTAAAATCAAATCAATAATAATAATTAAGCTAGACCAAATATATGATTAGATGTTACAACTAATTATTTTTGACTTTTCTTCCCACTTTATAATGAGTTTAAAGTAGTAACTCTTTTAGATTTAAAGCCTCTGAAAATTTATATATCTGTATAAATCTTTATATTGAGAAGGTAACCAGCTCTCATCAACTCACACAATTTTTTTTCCGAATTTTCTTATATTTTTCCTATTTAATTTAATATTAAATGCCTAAAAACGTTAATAAAAAGACTATTGTTAAGTATAAGCCGAAAAGACTCACAAATTTTGTCAGTTTCAAGAAGAAAGTCCAAAAGTCTCTTGTCCCACAATTAATAAGAAGAAGGAACCTATTGGCTCAACCAATGCGTTTGTCACTTTTTGGGGCCTTTTGTGGTGGTAACATGATTGAAAGGTAAACTTTTTTATCGTTGCTTAGATTTATTTAATATCTCAAATGATCACAAGTTCTGTTCAACAAGAAAAAATTGTTTAGGCTCCAGTAGCCAATAATACGTTTACATTACTCTATTTGGTCGTTAAATTACTGTGCAACATTGCAGAAGTTAAGCTATTTTGGATAGGCATTTCTATTTGGTGTCTTTAGCACAACTATTTTTTTGGTTGTTTTTTTCCCTAATAAACCTTAATGTGATTGCAGTTAAAACGTTGTGGAGAGATGCAGCGCTCCTGAAAATGTATAATCTTGCCAGACATGTCATCTAAATTATTATGTACTATTATGTGATTAATTATTATACTGCACAGTATTAAAAAAAATCTACTCGACTTTATTTCATTATTTTGGGTTTGTAAGGTTGTAAATAAACCCTTTCACTTGTGTTTGAGTCAAATAATATATAACAAATAATAATTTCACTTTCAACAGAATTTTACCCATTAATCAATTATAATTATTTGAGGATGCAATTTTGGTACATGTGTAGAAGACTTGAAGGTTATGTTTTTTGAAATCTTTTTTTTTGTTCTTTATGTTTTTTTAATTTCTTTGGCTAGGAAATACATGACTTTTCCTTTCAGTTTCCAATACATTTTTAAAATTAATTTCTTATATTCTTCACTTCTTCATCTATTAGTGAAAAATTAAGAGAAATTTTTTAACAATTGTTTTTGGTTCCAATATGTCAACACAACCATATCCAACTACAGAATGAGGTATTTATATTTTGCTCTTTATATTTTTGCATGAATTCACAGCTTTTGATGTACACAGTTTTTCTTTTTATAAATTGGGCATAAAAGGTTAGTTCATTGCACTTTTGTGTTTTATCATCATATAGTTTTAATGTCATTTTTTATTTATTAGTTATCTTTGTTATTAGGTTAATATATTACTTTCTTTAACTTTTTTCATTTTGTGTGATATGATGACATTTATATTTTATTGTTTTTCACATTAATTGAGTTGATGTTACAAATGTTTTAGTACATGAGATAGACTTATATAATTTTTATATGGTAATAGAGGTCAAACGTGCAATGCACGTTCCTTTAACTAGTATATATATATATATTCATGCATCACAAATAGGCAATTATGGAATTGGAAAACTACTCATACAATGCACATGTACAATGACCGATTATTCACTCCATAAACATACAGAGATCTAACTCATCGCGATCTAACTCATATGGAGAGCCTAGTGTTAGTTTAAGTCAAGTGAAAATCAACCTAGTTACATTAGTTCAATCATATATTACTCAGTTTAGGAGAGTTAATACAGATTATCAAAACTAGTGATTAAATATATAGTGACTTATATCAATTTCATATGATATGGAGGAAGATCTAAGCCAACACATGAAAATAATATTGTCACTGCCCAAAGTTTACCCTAGGTGTATTATGGTGTATAGAACCCCGAAAGGCCCTACACAAGCCACTTAGCATACAACATACAAGAGAATATAATTCAAGAATTTAAAATATAGCATTTCATATTTCAAAAGAGTTTGACAAAGGGAAAGTCTAACATAAGTCTCAATAAGCCTTCTAATACATCATAAGGAAAGTGATTTGAGACGTAATAGATACATCACATACGAAGTTTGAAAGCTAATGGAAGACATGACCAAGTAAATGTATCTCGGTTCTCGGAACATGAGTACTCACGAATATTCTTGAATCCGTAAGAATCAACTAGCCATAAAATAAGGGGTAGGAGTGTAGAACCCTACATTAATGAGACAACGTAGGCACAAATATGCGTTAGTACATGGAATGTACCAAACATGGGTAATATGCATCAAATAGACATGGTAACATGAATGACTTAAAACATTTAATCATGATAAATATTTAAACATTTAAAGCTTAAATGAGCAATGACATGTAAATAATAAAATATGGTCAAATGCATTAACATAAAGGACATGAGAAAAGCTTTGAAGGAACATAAACATATTGTAAGATATTAGCTTTAACCGACAATAAGATCATGATAGATATATCATGGAATACTGTATATCCCTCGTACCGAAAGAAGGGGAGACTACTTGCCAAGGTATAATCCCTACATATCACCTTTTGGTAAAGTGGATCCACTAGCTAGGTCATTGATGAGTCCGAGATTTGGACTCATTTAAGGCTTTATTTATATAGATTTAGTGTCCTCAAATGAAAATTTGATGCCAATAACTGATGTAAAACCCTTGATTTCCAGGTATATGGATTGAGGAATAAAACAAGGACACTAATTTGCAAAAGGAACGAAACAAGCTGAAAGAATGAAGAAATACAAGCCTGGTGATCGCCAAGTCCACTTGGTGAGCTGGTGAATGGCTACTTGACCGCCTAAATTTACAGTGTGCCAAGCCCTGAAGGAAAGAACCAAGTTGGTGAGAGAAAGGAGCAGTCGGCGGATCGCCGAGTGGTTCCGCAATGCAGTGTTGGATCGCCCAAAGTTACAGACCTTGAGGATGCTTGTCACGTCTCGTGCCTAAACCTTGGGCGGGACTGACACTCGAGAACCATTGCTTGCCCTAAGTGAACCTTTGGCCTAACTTACTTACTCAGCGGAAAACTTAAACATAAGAAAGAGAATCCAAATACAAGATAACTCAACACTCTCAAAAGTAAACTAAAAATGTTTCAGAAATCAACATTTAACTTAGGCAAAGTGGCAACTCAAATATGAGCATAAGCCAATAACAAGATAATGACGAATGAACTAACATCTGACTATCTATCTATGAAACCTCTTAACAACTGAGATGGATGTTGGTACAAGACCCACGACATCCTAATGAACTATCTAATACTGAAAGAAATAAAAAGAAATCCTCCAGAAAGAAAGGAGGCTCACCACAAGAATCTGAGTGCGCAACTAGATTAACGATGCGCTGGATGTTAATCCTGGTTACCTGTGTTTGCATCATAAGAAGATGCAGGTCAAATGGCATCGGTACATTGAATGTATGACTATGCAAAGGGAATTTTGAAACAAGACATAAGCTTGAAATGAACTGAAGAACTTACCTGGCTCAACTCAACACAACTTAAATGAACTCATTTCAATATAAAACAGTTTAAAACAGGTGCAATAGAAAGAAAAGCTGTTTAAAACGTGGATGCCAACTCTGTGTATTTTGGAAATATAATAATACTCTGTATCTATGCAAAGATACAAATATAACTCTAAAATGTATGTAAAAATACAATTAAACTGTGTATATAATAATACAATTACTTCTGTGGGAGTTTCTCTAACCGACAATCATCACTTAATAGCTATTGTGATGATACATCATTTTTCCTCACGCTGTCAGGGACATCCTTTACCTTGCTGAGGATATAGAACCTGAACTACTAAGTGAATCCACTAGTCTATGCTAAAAAGCACTAAAGGAATCATCTAAAAAGTATGACCCTTTTCTACCCAAGATGGATACATGGTTTATGGGGGATGTGAGTTGCCTGAACTCTCCCCCATATCGGTGCTCAATACTACTCCCAAAATATGGTACTAGCTCTTATGTTTAAAAACGTACTTCATTTTGTGGGTTGATATAGCTGCTCAAAAACTTAGCTTAAACGCTATCTTGGAAATCAAAGTTTCCTCTCTTCCTTAATTGTGAAAGAGTTTACTCTTTTCTGAAAACTAGCTCAAAGGCTCTTTGGAAATCAAGGTTTCCTTTTCTTGTTTAAATGTGAAAACATTTTAAACTCTTCGGGAATACATAATCCCCATATACTTTTGAAGAAATGAACTTCAATCTTTACTCCGTACTCTTTACTCAACTTGAACTTTAAGTCTTAAAATAAAGTTAAAAGCATTTGCAAAAAGACTTCTTGAAAGGACTCAAAGAACTTCCTAGACTTGGCTCTTAACTTTTCTTGAATTTGAATTTATTGATTCAAGGTTATGATTCATGTTTCTGAATGATTTCTAGATGTTTAGAAGTCATTTCGAGTAGTTAGAATCAATAGGAAGTGTTAGTACACTTTAGAAGGACTTAAACGGGCCAAACAATGAAAAAACGGGTGGGGTAGATGACCCGATTACATCCCTGGCGCGCCGCGCCAGCCCCTAAGTTACTGGGGCTCATTTCTGGCGCACAACAGGTGCGCTACCCCAGCTTCTCTGGCACAAATGGGATGCGCCGCGCCAGACCCTCCCCAGGTGCGATCTGATAAATTTTTCAACTCGTTTTCTGAACTTAATTGGATTAATTTTGATTCTTTTTCTCAGTATCTCTTTAGATTCAGGTACCCAAAACATATACACAAGAATCTAACTCAAAGCAACTCTAATATTCGACATTAAACTCTCAAGAACTCCTCAATCTCATCCCAAATTCAAGAACGGAAGTAATTCAAGAATACAACTCAAGAACATCAAATTCTCAATCTTTTTAGGACGAAAATACACTGAATCAAAACATGTTTGGTGCGTTGGTGAACGAACCCAACGCTATGTGAACTTACATACCTCGTAGGATAGAATCATTGGCGAAATCCACAATCAAACTTGAACGTTCTTGACGAATCTTGCTTTTTCTCGTTCTTTCTTCTCTTTTCTCCTTTTTCCAAGCCCTAGCGTAGATTTCCAATTTTCAAAACTGACCAAATTCTGTTTTGACTCCAATTAAACTACTAAAAACAGATTAAAATAATTGGGTAAGGAAAAGACTAAAGTACCCTTCAAAAACCGGTTTTAGACTTTTCCTTATTTGAATAGCCTAACTTCAAATGGTCATATCTCACTCATATTAACTCGGAATCACGCAAACTCGGCGGCGTTGGAAATATTATTCCAAGATATTTCCTACGATATCTGTAAACACACCTAATTCATCATGAGTTAGAAGTTATGGTCATTTGAAGTTGACCAAAAATCCAACTTAACATACTTAACAAATTTTCCAGATTTTTATATTCTTTCCAAAAATGACTATTTCTAAATTCTTAACTTCTTCCTAGGTATTTCAATTTCTGAGATGTTACAATATCTCCCCCTTAGGAATATTCACCCTCGAAGGAGATTACTCTTAATAAAAGGTGTAACATGTAACAATCAACTCAAACACCCAACAAGCAATGCAATTACAACATGCTAACTTATAAATGAAAATATACTAAGACGAGGATTATTACCTTGGTCTGGAACTTCTTCGGTTTCAAAGAGATGTGGATATCTCTTCTTCATATCTTCCTCAGCTTCCCAAGTAGCTTCCTCAACAAATTGGTTCCTCCAAAGGACTTTGATTGATGCTACTTCCTTAGTCCTCAACTTGCGAACTTGGCGATCTAGATTTTGGATCGGAATCTCTTCATAAGATAAGCTATCCTTGATCCAAATGTCTTCAGTTGGTATGATCAATGAAGAATCTCCCATGCATTTTTTCAACATGGAGATGTGAAAACCGGATGAACTGCGACTAACTCTTATGGTAGATCCAACTCATAAACTACATTACCTACCCTTTTTGATATTCTATAAGGGCCAATATATCGGGGACTAAGCTTCCCCTTCTTACAAAATCTCATAACATCCTTCATGGGTGAAACTTTCAAGTATACCCAATCATCTACTTCAAACTCTAACTCCTTTCTCCTAACATTAGTATAGGATTTCTGACGACTCTGCGCCACTTTCAACCTCTCTTGAATCACTTTCACCTTCTCCATAGCTTGATAAACTAAATCTGGTCTTATCAACCCTGCTTCACAACCTTCAAACCATCCAATAGGAGATATGCATCTTCTCCCATAAAGAGCCATTTGGATGCTAGAGTGGTAACTATTGTTGTAAGCAAACTAAATAAGAGGTAGGTGATCATCCCAATTACCTTTGAAATCAATCACACAAGCCCTCAATATATCCTCTAAGGTCTGAATAGTGTGCTCTGCTTGACCATCTGTTTGAGAATGAAAAGTAGTACTTAACTTCATCTTTGAACCTAAGTCTTTCTGAAAAGATTTCTAGTACTGTGCAATAAACTATATATCTTTATCTGAAATAATCAAAACTGGCACCCCATGAAGTATAACTACCTCTTAAAGATACAACTTGGCATAGTCTTCTGTTATATGGGTAGTCTTTACCGGTAAAAGTGGGCTGATTTTGTCATTCTATCAACAATCACCCAAATCAAATCATGCTGCCTGCGAGACCTTGGTAAACCTATGATGAAATCCGTATTAATCATCTCCCACTTCCATTCCGAAAGTTCTATATTTTGAGCCATACCGCCTGGCCTTTGGTGCTTTACTTTAACTTGTTGGCAATTCAAACACTTGGCCACGAACTCTACAATGCCCTTCTTCATACTACACCACCAATAAACTTCTGTCAAGTCGCGATACATCTTTGTGGAACCCATATGAATATAATATCTGGAGCTATGAGCTTCCTCCATGATCCTTTCTTGGAGTTCATTCACCCTTGGTACACACAATTTGCCTTGATACCTCAATACACCATCTCCCCCTTATTCAAAAGCCATAACTTTTTGCTTATGAACATTTACCTTCAATGCAAGAAAAATAGGGTCTTGGGCTTGCTTCTCTTTTACTTCTGACACTAATGATGATTCAGCCCCATTCATCACCATAACTCATCCTTCTGTCGAATCCATTAGTCGGACTCCCAAGCATGCAAGTCTATGCACATATTTTTCTAACTCTCTCTTTTATTCCTCAACATCGGTGGTACTACCCATTGACAACCCGCTTAAAGCATCAGCACCAACATTAGCCTTACCTGGGTGATATAGAATACTCATGTCATAATCCTTGGGTAATTCTAGCCACCTCCTTTGTCTGAGATTAAACTCTTTCTAAGTAAACACATACTGAAGGCTCTAGTGATAGGTGAACACATCCACATGCACACCATAAAGATAATGAAGCCATATTTTCAAAGCAAAAACTACGGCAACCAATTCTAGATCATGGGTTAGGTTGTTCTTCTCATGAACTTTCAACTGTCTGGAGGTATAAGCTATAAATTTTCCATTCTGCATTAAAAGACAACCCAAACCAACTTGGGACGCATCGCAATAGACAACAAAGCCTTGCGTACCTTTTGGTAATGTCAAAACTGGTGCAGTAGTCAACCTCTTTTTCAATTCCTGAAAGCTTTTCTAACAAGCTTCAGAACATTGAAACTTCACTATCTTCTGAGTTAACTTGGTCAAAGGGGATGAAACAGATGAGAACCCCTCTACGAACCTTCTATAATAGCCAACCAAACACAAGAAACTCCTATATCAGTTGGAGATGTGGGTCTAGACCAATTCTGCACTGCCTCAATTTTCTGAGTATCAACTTTAATTCTCTCTCCAGACTCAATGTGGCCTAAGAATGCCACAGACTCAAGCCAAAACTCACACTTAGAGAACTTGACATACAACTCTCTATCCTTTAGAGTTTGGAGAACTATTCTGAGGTGACTAGCATGATCTTCTTCATTCCTCGAATAGTTTAGTATGTTATCAATGAAGATGATAAAAAACATATCTAAATAAGGTTTGAATACTCTATTCATAAGGCCGCAATTGCTGAGTTGAGGAATGGTGTGGACTAGTTGAAGTCCACAGATATGTCCAAAGAAGAAAGAAAAAGAAAAAGAAAGAAAAATTTGTGAAATAAAGTGGTGAAAGTTGCAAAACAAATGGGGTGTCCGGTAGTCCATGAGTAGTGACTAATGGGGTGAATTTTTAGCATGAGTGAAAATGCTGAAGAAAAGGAAGGAAGTTGATGTTGAGACCACATTTCATGAGGATAGCAACCACTGAGCCTAAATTACCATATATATTTACACTCAGCCCCGTTACAAGCCTTGAAAGAACCTTTTTGATCTTAAGTGAGCTGAAACGAATGTTGGTTGGAAAATAAGGGAAAACCTATGGGTGAAGTCATGCATGTGTTCATCTTTTTGAGTGTGAGAGTTGTTTGTGATTCCAGAGTTATAAAGTGTTGAACAATTGTGTGTGAACATGGAATCATCTTTGTTGTGAGGGCATTTGAGTACCTTTGTTGAGCTTGAACTTGCATTTAGAGTAAGTAGTGTGAACTTGAGAATATTTGATAATGGTGAGTCACAACTTGAATCTTTGAGTGCATAATTGATCCTTGCATGAGTAAGTTGATTCTTATTGTGTGCATTCATGATTGAGTCTTTGTAGCACTGTTTGAGATATCTTTTTTGAACTGCTGAACTTGAGTTTTACTTGAGGACAAGCAAAAGTTTAAGTTGGGGGTGTTGATGAGTCCGAGATTTGGACTCATTTAGGGCTTTATTTATATAGATTTAGTGTCATCAAATGCTTATTTTGTGCCAATAACTGATGTAAAACCCTTGATTTCCAGGTATATGGATTGAGGAACAAAGCAAGGACACTAATTTGCAAAAAGAAACGAAGCGAGCTGAAAGAATGAAGAAATGCAAACCTGGTGATCGCCAAGTCCACTTGGTGAGTCACGGAATGGCTACTTGACTACCTAAAGCTCCAATGTTCCAAGCCCAGAAGGAAAGAACCAAGTTGGATCTGAAAGGAGCAGTCAACGGATCGCCTAGTGGTTCCACGATGCAGTGTTGGATCACCCAAAGTTACAGACCTTGAGGATGCTGAAGGACAAGGCAGAAGGGCAATAGAAATGACCAAAGGGCGGATCACCGAGTGGTTCGGTGATCCTGACTTACTTCACCCAGTGTCTCTTCGTAACACATTTGTGGCGACTATAAATACATTTTTGAACATTTAGTTTAGCATCAATTACTCTTTAGAACAATTTTTTATTATATGAACTGGTGAGACAGTTTTCTCTAGTTTTTCCTAAGTTTTGAAGAATTGAAGTTTTTCACTTTTGAGAAATTGGAAGTGGGTCTTTGAGATTCTTTGAATTGGAGCATTCTAAGGACGAATCTACACTTACCCAGTTGATGGATAATCAATTTGGTAACTGTTTTTACCTTTTTATAATGTCTAGCTAAAATCCCAATTCTTGGGGTGTGATTATGTGATTATAAGCTGATTTAGTTTATGGGTATTGCTAATTGTTAGTTTAAATGCTATTTAGAAGTGAGTTCAATCATTAATTGTGGTTTAATTTAAGAATTGTAGTTGAAAATGCAGTGTTACCCTTGTATTTTTGGCTTGCTCGAGAGAGAGGTTTTGAAAACTAAACTTATTGATTGATGGTCTGTGGGTATTGGGTTTACGTGGGTTCAGCTCGAGAGAGTGAATCCTAAACCCAGTTCCACACATTCATCTCAGGAGAGTGAATGGACTAATATGTGGGCTGTTGTTATTTTGCATGCTTGTTGATGTTCGAGAGAAATCAACTTGATTCGGGGTAAATTGTTCGAGAGAGTTTAATTGTGGTTTAATTTAAGAATTGTAGTTGCAAATGCAATGTTACCCTTCCATTTTTGGCCTGCTCGAGAGAGAGGTTTTAAAACTAAACTTATTGATTGATGGTCTATGGGTATTGAGTTGACGTGGGTTTAGCTCGATAGAGTGAATCTTAAACCCAGTTCCACACATTCAACTCGAGAGTGTGAATGGACTAAGATGTGGGCTGTTGTTATTTTGCATGCTTGTTGATGTTCCAGAGAAATCAACTTGATTAGGGGTAAATTGTTCGAGAGAAAGTTTATCTCCTCTATAGCCTAGCTTACTCACTAATATCTAGCTATTTTCTAAAAGTTGCAATTACACATTTGTCTATATTAGCCTATAATCGAATCACATCCCAAGAACCCGTCTCATTATTGTTATTTTGTATTGATTGTCACTGTTTGAAGTTGATAACTAAAACCAAAACCCCTCATTTGACATTTGTGTCATCCCCTTATTTGAATAATGTCTTTATTCGATAATTTTTATTCCTATGACTGATTTGATCGTGTTCTTACTTCCCCATTGAATCTTAAACACCTACCACTCCCTGTGGGATTCGACCCCAACTCATTTAGTTGGGTTTTGTACTGACTAGCGATCGTTGCCACTTAGAATTGGATGAATTGTCCTTGAAATGTTAATTAGTCATTGACGATAATCCTACGGGGCACGTAGTTTGGGACTAGTGGTTTCTACTAAAGACTATCATATTTGAACCTCCACCTCAAAGCCCTCTCGATGCTAAGTCTACATCCCACCAAAATAGATACAAATCAAATATCATATTAACATAGGAAATGATCAATATCAATCCACACTTCGTAGATCAAAGCATAAAATAGCACCTTAAACACAATTCAACATGGATGAGAAAACATTTCACCAAAGCGAATCCATATGTGAAAAATAACTTTTACAATCATGATCGTAATAGTAAGTGAGAAATCATTTCATAATAGCATTGATACTTTTCTTTCGACGCATCCCCAAATCATTTACAATTACTTTATAAAAACATGCATATCTTCACAAATTTATTGT
Organism: Solanum chiquidenum; assembly: GCA_029582725.1. Classification (NCBI taxonomy): domain Eukaryota; kingdom Viridiplantae; phylum Streptophyta; class Magnoliopsida; order Solanales; family Solanaceae; genus Solanum; species Solanum chiquidenum. The sequence goes on along the minus strand of JAJOOS010001680.1, from coordinate 10,682 downwards.
TCATAGGTTTATGGGTTCATCATAGGTTCATAGTTTAAAATCATAATTTAGAAATATGTCAAGTAATTTCAACTAAATATGAGGTATTAACATTGAATCATTAAGTAGAATACTTCATCAACAATAATAAATCTTAATTGAATGAAATTCATGAAGATTGAATTGAAACCCTAACTTGATCATCTAAAATTGAATTGAGAAATTGGAAACCTTGGGGACCCCATGTAGGAATTGACTCGATGAGTGAATACCCACATACCTTGATAATTTAAGCCCAAAAATAATGGAGGACTGACTAACTTGAATTAACCCTAACTTCTTCTTCCTCCTTATTCTTGAGAGAATATGAGGAGGATGAATTTTGTTAGGTTATTTGGATTTAGGAGAATGGGGTTTGAGTGGGTAATTTAGGACTAAAAAATCCTTATATAGGCATTTGGATGAAGGCCAAACCGACTTAGTTTTGATTTTTGAAAAATTAGTGAAAGGACTCAAAATCCACTTACAATAATTGTCAAACCCTTCTATGGTTTGGGCCTATGATTCGTAGGATTTTCTACGGACCGTCCTGGTCAACCAAAGAAAGTTTTGAAACCTTTTATTTGGGCCAACTTTTTTTGGGACTTGTCTAAGGTTCATAAGTTTTCCTATGGCCCGTAGACACAACTTGTAGAAACTAATTGTAACCCTCAAATTTTTTGTAACACCTCAGAAAACTAGTAGGTGAGACAAGAGCCTTACGAGTGTGTTGTTGAGTTTGATGTGGGATTTTATGTTGTAAAATGAGTTTCTGAGTTTAGGTTGAGGGATTTAGGAGTTAAACATCAAGGTACAACTCCCCAAGGACCAACCAAGGGTCCTTGTGAAGGACCCTAAACTCAAACCCCCAAAGCTGCCCAAGAACCCAAATCTGCCAAGTTAGCATGACCTACGGATGGGCACGCATGAGCCGTGGGTAGACCCACGCCTTGTAATTGGGGGTCCTGGGTGGAGGTTGGACCTCCCCTGTTCCACCTATGTTCTAGTAGCAAACCACGCTTTTCCAGTACGGCTGGTTGACCCACCCACGGTCCGTGGGTGGAGTTTCGTAGGTGACACCTGGAAATCTGCCCAAACTCGGCCACTTGAGGGGCAACTTAGTATATTCCTAGGGTGGTTAGATTAGTTAGGGGTCAGTTTATTTTGATTATTTAGAGTTATTTTAGGCTTTTTAAACTATTAAACACCTTTTACAACTCATTATTCCCAAAAGAAAAAATAGAAACTACCACTCCTCTCCAAATAATTGTCTCTCTAGAAACCATCATTGAAGAAGAAGAAGAACTAGAAAACTAAGGGTCAAGAACTCATCTTTACTCTCCAATTTCGTGAAGGATCTCCTATCAACGTATGGTGGTCTTGATTTATGGATAATTTCCTTCCATAAAGCCCTTCAAAACTATATTTCTCAAAGTTGAAATTCGCCAAAACCTAGGGTTTTCAATCTATGGCATGGATTCACTTTCAAAATGATTTCAAAGTGTTTATTGTCTTATACTGTGATCAATTTGATGAAATACTACTATTTTTATGATTAATTACCTATGAATCCATTAATTCCCCTATTTTGTCAAATTGGATCTTAAAGTGTGGGTGATGATTGATGTGGGTAGATTGTAATCAAATTATGTATGTAGTAGTTAATCTAATTGAAATATGTGAATATCCATGTATAGAATAGTGATTCAAGATGTGAATCATGAATTGTGATCTAGGGTTTTTGAAGGGCTATGAATGAAGAACATATACATCACTATGAGAATTATGCATGTGCTTTATTGAAAAGCAAGGTTTCTATGTTATGAAGCAATTGTGGTATTGTTTAAAGATTGTTATCACATATACCCTTACACATGATTATGCATGAACTATATATTACTATGATGATCTTGTTGTGTTGAATGAAAGTCTATTCTGATGAACATACAAGACATTATGTGAAAGGTTTCTTCAATGTAATGCTACATCTTGAATTGGTAGGCTTAGGGCATCCTCTTCTTGTGTAAATGAAAGTCATCTTGATTGATGTTGTTGAATTTGTAGGCTTAAGCATCCTCTTCTTGTGCTACTAATGTATCTTGACTTAATGAACCTATAATCGGTTAACCTAATGTTGGTAGCCCTTTCGTAAATAATTAATGAAGTATCCTAAGGCTTTCTCTTAAATCGGTAGACATAATGTTGGTAGCCCTTTTATGAGGAGTCTATGAATGAATAAAATGATAAACCTTGAATATGTAGACCTAATGGTGGTATCCCTTTCATGTGTGAAATAATGTACCTTGAGTCAGTAGACCTAATGGTGGTGGCCCTTTCTTGAGGATTCAATGAGCTATCCTAATAATGTACCTTGAATCGGTAAACCTGATGGTGGTGGCCTTTTCATGTGTAAATGTACTTTGGGTCGGTAGACCTAATGGTGGTTGCCCACTGAAATACAATAATATTAATGAGAATGAACTACTCTATGGGAATGTAAGCTTAGCACCGAGTGGATATGGTAAGATGGAAGCTCTCCCCACGTTATGCCGGGTTTCAATGAACATCTTTCTTATCCCATAACTATGTGCCCACATAGGTTATTAGCTAGTGGATCCACCTAAGCTAAAATGTTACCGGTCCTACCTTAGGCAAGTAGACCAACCCTTACGATGTGGGATAGTACATCAAATTCCATGGTTTGCTCACATGGTTTATGTCGGTTAATGCTTATTCCCATCATGTGAGATACGTGCTATGGTTACTCAAGAGGTTCTATGAAGTGTGGGTGGTAGTATGGGATGCCATCCATGCATTGCACTAGTAGGCTTTGAGAGGGCTATGGTATGATTCTCTAATGTCTTAATGTCTAATTAAATGAATGTGCTCATAATGAAGCTAATGAGAATGTTGACTTAAGGCTTAATGTAATGATGAATGCTTAACTTGGAAATTTTATTATAAGTTACTTTCCTTGTCATGACTTATGAAATGTGAATGTTCCTTATCTATGATTATTGACTAAAGAAGAGACTGAAGAATGGTAAGCATGTTATGGTGGCATCAAATTGTTACTTAGTTTGAATGGTTTTATGGGATGCCATTTATATATTGCACATGTATAACTTAGGGTTACTTAAGATGGTGGTTCTAGTGTGTTGTAATGGCTTATATGTTGAATATGATTGTATCTTATGCCTTTTATACTAAAGTTCATGATGTTTCTCAAAATTGGCTTATATCATGGTTTTCAATCAAAATGTCCTTTTTAAGCATGATTTTTTTCATGGCTATAATACTTCGTACATTTTTGTGTGCTAACCCATATTTCTTCTATTTTTACTACAAAGTGTAAGTTCCGGCATTTAAGGTGATTCCTTCTAGTTCAAGCTTGGATTGACTATTCTCCAAAGCTTGTGGTATGTCCTCATGGATCCGAAGACAGGTGCTATGTTTTTGTTTCATTCCTCTATTGTATTAGACTTTCAAATTTCCTATTGTAAGGGTTGTGACCCTATGTTGATACTTCAATTGTAATAGACGGCCATGTGAGATATGTTTAGACTTTCGCTGTTTTAAATAAAGTTTTCAATTGTATGGATTAAAAGAGTTTTAAATTTCGTACCATTTTTTATATGTCTTATGTTATAAATGCTATGAGGCTTGTATGAGGCTTTTCAGAGTCTTGTACGCTGTGTTACGTCCGGGGTGTAGGCTCGGGTCGTGACAAACATGGTATCAGAGCACAAGATGTTGGGATGGTTTTTAGGATTGATGTCTCCCAAGCCACGTTTAGTAGAGTCTTGTTCATAGTGTAAAGTGCGCCACATTTATGAATGAGAGGCTATAAGACATTATGAAACTTTGCTTCTTTAATTACTCCAAGTTGTGCCATAGAGTTTAACTCTATAATATCTCTCTCCTATTCCTTATCTGATGGTATTCAAGATGCGACTATTCGAAGGGCTAATGCTACAAGGATCGAGGGAGAAAAGGTTAGTAGTGATGCCAATTGTGGCTATGTGACTAGATAGGACTTGATATGATAGATTTAGATGAAATCCTTTGGTATAGATAGGTTGATTTATGGTTATGTGTGTTGTTGGTAGAAAGTTATGATGAGTTTTGAAGTATGTTAAAAGATTTGATGAATATGTGTTTTAGAAATGCCTAGATGTGTTTAGAGAGTAGACTCCTATAAGAAGGGTAGAAGAGTAATTCACCTTAGTTTAGAATCATCTTGTGTGATGGGTGTGAAGGCTTAGTGATGACTTGCTCTGACCTTAGAATTGAAAGAAATGATGCTGAAAAGAGTTGGTATAGGCTTCCTTCCAAGAGTGAGATAATGTGCTTAGATTGCAAGGTCGTTGAGTATCCTTGATGCTCATGAGTTAGTTTTGCTGGAAATTCTCACCTTAAGAGGTGTAGTGAGTTTGAGAAGTTTAGACCCGGTTTGGTAGACTCATATGAGACCGTGAGTGATGTTGGTAAGGTTGTTGGTGAGCAAGAGTTTCTTAATGAAAACCTCCCTAGTTTAGAAGTACCAGTTGGGATCTTAGACCGACAAGTTAAGAAATAAAAGAGTAAGGAAGTTTTTTCCATGAAAATGTTAAGGAGTAGTATTTTAGTAAGGGTTTTAGTGAGGGTGCTACTTGGGAGGCCAAGGGCCAATGAGAAATCCTGATATCCTCATCCTCTTCCTTCTATTCCTATTCAAGCTTAAGACAAGGAGTTCTTTTTGGCTTGTTTCATGTTTTGGAGTCATGTGTGATATTGTATTTCCATGGTCTCCTTATGTTATGCATGTTCTTGATGAATTTATGTTTACATGAGAAATGGAGTTTTCATGATTTTTATTCCTCATGTTGATGTGCATTTAGTATAAGTTGCCTATATGCTTTATGAGGTTAAATGTTGAACATGCCTAAATGTGATTGTGAAAACTAATTGCATAATTTCTTCATGATGTTATGATGAGCATGCTTTGAGTTGGAGAAGGTAAATCCTCCAATGAAATGAGAAATGTTGAAGTTTTCATGCATAATGAGTTTGTACATGTAGTTCTTGCTTTCTTGTGTTGCATGGAGTATGCTTGAGATGGAGTTGATGTTCCTCCTAGTTTTGTGCATTGTTATGATGTTTCATGCATGATGGACTTCTAGTCTTGAGTCTTTAATTCTATAAGGTGTTTAAAGTGTCATTCGAGGACGAATGTTCCTAAAGGGGAGATAATGTAACACCTCAGAAAACTAGTAGGTGAGACTAGAGCTTTACGAGTGTGTTGTTGAGTTTGATGTGGGATTTTATATTGTAAAATGAGTTCCCAAGTTTAGGTTGAGGGGTTAAACATCCAAGTACGACTCCCCAAGGACCAACCAAGGGTCCTTGAGGAGGACCCTAAAGTCTAGCCCCCAAAGCTGCCGAAGAACCCAAAATCTGCCAAGTTAGCATGACCTACAGATAGGCACCCACGAGCTGTGGGTGGACCCACTCCCCGTAGGTAGGGGTCGTGGGTCGAGGCTGGACTTCCCCTGTTCCACCTATGTTCCAGTAGAAAACCATGCTTTGCCAGTACGGCTAGTGGACCTACCCATGGTCCATGGGTGGGGTTTCGTAGGTCACACCTGGAAATCTGCCCAAACTCGGCCACTTGAGGGGCAACTTGGTATATTCCTAGGGTGGTTAGATTATTTAGGGGTCGGTTTATTTTGATTATTCAAAGTTATTTAAGGCTTTTTAAACTACTAAACACCTTTTACAACTCATTATTCCACAAACACAAAATAGAAACTACCCCTCATCTCCAAATAATTCTCTCTCTAGAAACCACCATTGAAGAAGAAGAAGAACTTGAAGACTCAGGCTCGAGAAATTATATTTACTCTCCAATTTCGTGAAGGATCTCTAATCAAGGTATGGTAGTCTTGATTTATGGATAGTTTCCTTCCATAAAGCCCTTCCAAACTCTATTTCTCAAAGTTGAAATTCTCCAAAACCTAGGGTTTTCAATCTATGGCATGGATTCACTTTCAAAATGATTTGAAAGTGTTTATTGCCTTATATTATGATCAATTTGATTAATTACTACTGTTTTCATGATTAATTACCTATGAATTCATGAATTCCCCTATTTTGTCAAATTGGATCTCAAAGTGTGGGTGATAATTGATGTGGGTGGATTGAGATCAAATTAAGTATGTAGTAGTTAATCTAATTGAAATATGTGAATATACATGTAAATAATAGTGATGCATGATGTGAATCATGAATTGTGATCTAGGGTTCTTGAAGGGCTATGAATGAAGAACATATACATCACTATGAGAATTATGCATGTCCTTTATTGAAAAGCAAGGTTTCTATTTCTATGAAGCAATTGTGGTATTGTTGAAAGGTTGTTCTCACATATACCCTTACACATGATTATGCATGAACTATCTATGACTATGATGATCTTGTTGTGTTGAATGAAAGTCTATTCTCATGAACATACCAAGACATAATGTGAAAGGTTTCTTCAATGTAATGCTACATCTTGAATTGGTAGCTTAGGGCATCCTCTTCTTGTGTAAATGAAAGTCATCTTGATTGATGTATCTTGAATTGGTAGACTTAGGCATCCTCTTCTTGTGTTACTAATGTATCCTGACTTAATGGACCTTGAATCGGTAGACCTAATGTTGGTAGCCCTTTCATAAATGATTAACGAAGTATCCTAAAGATTTGTCTTGAATCTGTAGACCTAATGTTGGTAGCCCTTTTATGAGGAGTCTATGAATGAATGTAATGATAAACCTTGAATCGGTAGACCTAATGGTGGTATCCTTTTCATGTGTGATGATGAACCTAGAATCGGTAGACCTAATTGTGGTGGCCCCTTCTTTAGGATTCAATGAGCTATCCTAATAATGTACCTTGAATCGGTAGACCTAATGGTGGTGTCCCTTTCATGTGTAAATGTACTTTGGGTCCGTAGACCTAATGGTGGTAGCACTCTCAAGTACAATAATGTTAATGAGAATTAACTACTCTATGGGAATGTAAGCTTAGCACCAAGTGGATATGGTAAGATGGAAGCTCTCCCCACGTTAGGACGGGTTTCAATGAATATCTTTCTTATCCCATAACTATGTTCCCACATATGTTATTAGCTAGTGGATCCACCTAAGCTAAAATGTTACCGGTCCTACCTTAGGCAAGTAGACCAACCCTTACGATGTGGGAAAGTACATCGGATTCCATGGTTTCCTCACATGGTCTATGTCGATTAATGCTTATTCCCATCATGTGATATACATGTTATGGTTACTCAAGAGGTTCTATGAAGTGTGGGTGGTAGTATGGAATGACATCCATGCATTGCACGAGTAGGCTTTGAGAGGGCTATGGTGTGATTCTCTAATGTCTTAATGTCTAATTAAATAAATGTGCTCATAATGAAGCTAATGAGAATGTTGACTTAAAGGCTTAATGTAATGATGAATGCTTAACTTGAAAATGTTATTATGAGTTACTTTCCTTGTCATGACTTCTGAAATGTGAATGTTCCTTATCTATGATTATTGACTAAAGAAGAGAATGAAGAATGTTAAGCATGTTACGGTGGCCTCAAAGTGGTACTTATTATGGATGGTATTAAGGGATGCCATTCATACATTGCACAAGTATAACATAGAGTTTCTTAAGATGATGATTCTAATGTGTTGTAATGGCTTATATGTTGAATATGATTGTATCTTATGCCTTTTAAACTAAAGTTCATGATGTTTCTCAAAATTGGCATATAACATGGTTTTCAATCAAAATGTCCTTTTTAAGCATGATTTTTGCGTGGCTATCATACTTAGTACATTTTTTTGTGCTAACTCATATTTCTTCTATTTTTACTACAAAGTGTAGGTTCCGACATTTGAGGTGATTCCTTCTAGTTCAAACTTGGATTGACTATTCTCCAAAGCTTGTGATATGTCCTCTTGGATCCGAGCACAATTGCTATGTTTTTGTTTCATTCCTTTTATCGTATTAGACTTTCAGATTTCCTATTGTAGGGGTTGTTACCCTATGTTGAGACTTCGATTGTAGTAGATGGCCATGTGAGACTATGTCTAGACTTCCACTGTTTTAAATAAAGTTTTCCATTGTATGGATTAAAAGAGTTTTCAATTCCGTACCATTTTTCATGTCTTATGTTATGAATGCTATGAGGCTATTCTGAGTCTTGTACACCATGTTACATCCGGGGTGTAGGCTCGGGTCGTGAAAATTTTACTAAGTGTAGGAGCCACCTACGACTTGTACAAAGAATGACGTGCTGTCCTGGTGAACCATAGAAAAGGTCATGGGACCTGGTTTTAAAAAAAATATTTCCTTCCTTTCTATGAGACTAGTCTACAACCCGTTGAAAGACCTATGGACCGTAGATTGGTCTCATAGACCTGAACTTGCTTGCTGCAATTTAATGTAGTCTATTCCTGTAACACCCCAGATCCAAAAGAGGAAAGATAACTGATTTCAGAAAGTTGCAGGTGTCTACCTATGAAGGCCACCCACGGCCTGTGGATGGGACCACATACCGTAGGTGTGGTCTGTGGTTGACACCCAAAAGGGGTTCAAGAAGGGAGGAACCACGATCCAAACCAATGGACCGTTGGTGGGACCATGGACCATGGTCGAGGGCTCGTGGTCAAAATCCCCAGAAGTAACTTTCTGACTATTATCGAGGGTCGTGCCAAACGGAATGTCGGTCTATCCACAGTCCATCGACTGGTGGCCGTGGGTCATGGCAGTCAGTTATTTTCCAGGGGTAGTTTGGTCTTTTCCTAATTATTTAACTCATATACTACGTCTTTTTGCCCTTCACTAAGACTCCTATATAAGTGTTTTAACCCCCAAATTTCCCAATAGAAAGCATTCTCTCATTTCACCAAAAAGAAGAACTCTCTCAAATATTTGTTTCTCAAGAACTTGAAGATGAAGAAGGATTCAACCTAGGGTTTCAAGTGATGTCTCAATTCCTCCATTGAAGATTAGCAATAGGCTTCAAGGTATGATAGTTTTCATCCATGGACTCCTTCCATTCATGGAGTTCCCAAATTCCTCTATTTCTAAAGTTAGAATTCCCCAATTGAGTTAGGGTTTTCTTCAATTGTCATGGTTTCTTTTTATTAGTGATTTAAATGATTGAATTATGATCTCTTATGCATGAATTGATGAAATACTATGATTTTAGAATGATTTCCCCCCATGAAGACATGTAATCCCCATGTTTTCATGTTATGATCATATGATGTGAGATTTAGATTATAAAGGAAGAGTTTTATGAAATTAAGCATGTATTGCTAGCTTTACATGAATTTATGATAAAATCCATATCTAACCCTTGATTTCTAAATGTTGATGATTGAAAGTAGGTTTTGAGCCTTGAAAGGTAAATAACGGACTTATGCATTTTTCATATGAAATCTATGCAAATGTTTTAAGGATGCTTTCAGAGCAAAGTATCAATGATGATGATGTTGATATGTTTTTGAAAGGATTTTCTTATAAACACATAAGAGCAAGATGTGAAAGGTTTTCTCACATAATAAGGATTCTAAGGTTGAAAGGTTTTCTAAACTAATTAAATAAAAGATTAAGAGCTATCCTAATGAACCTAGTTTTGATTGGTTATTGAAAGATACCTTTCCACGGATGATGACTTAGCTTGGATTGGAATTATGAAGTGCCTTTCCGTGGATAATAAGAACACGAAGAAATGACTATTCCGTGGTATTTATGCTTAGCACCGAGAGGATATTGAGATTGAAGCTCTCCCTTTAGTAGAGGTTGGGTTTCTTGAAGAAATCTCCTTATCCCTTACCTATATGCCCACATAGGATGATTGTATAGATAGAGATTAGCTATTGGTTCCACTTGAGCTCAGATTTATGGTCCTTACCTTGGCAAGTAAGAGAACTCTTTTTGGAGACACCGGGGGATCATGTTATACCTCACATGGTCTCTATGTTGGTTAAGGATAATTTCCCACATTAATAATGAACTAAGGTTACTTCAAGAAGTATCTTATATGTTTCAAAGGTTTTAAATATGTTAGCTTGCATTGACCATGGCTTTATGACTTATGTTTTCTAACTCTCTTACATCATGTTTTAGCTTGGTCAATTACATGTCATGAAATGAAATGTCCTCTTTTAGGATGATTTAAATGTTTTATGCATGGATATCATACTTGGTACATTTTTTTGTACTAACACATACTCGTGCACCGACACTAAGTCATTAGGAAAATCAAGCTCATAAGAAACCTTAACAATACGCCTCAAAATTTGATATGGGCCCATATAATGAGGACTAAGCTTCCCTTTTTTCCCAAATCTCATTACACCTTTCATAGGTGAAATATTCAAGTAAACCCTATCAACTACATGCAATTCTGGATCTTTTCTTCTAACATCGACATGAGACTAGTGTCGACTTTGAGCTGTTTTCAACCTTTTTCTAATAAGCTGAACTTTCTCCATAGCCTCATGTACTAACTCGGGATCTATCAAAGACACCTCACCAGCTTCAAAACATACTATAGGAGATCTACACCTCCTACCATAAAGAGCCACAAATGGAGCTATACCAATGCTTGAATGATAGCTATTATTATATGCAAACTC
>JAJOOS010001679.1:0-26362 GCA_029582725.1 Solanum chiquidenum | reverse complement strand
AAACCCTAGTTAATTTTCTCATCTTGATAACAATCGAACTTGACTTTTGTTTATTGATTACTTACTGAATTCTTACAATTTGTTTCACAAAACCCCCCCCTTTTTAATTAATTGTCGTTTTTGTGGAAGTACTTTGACTAATCGAATATAATCGTGGGTTAAAGTAAAGTCTAAGCCATTTTCCTCGTGGGATCGCCCCCAACCTACAAGTTGGGTTCTTTACTTGATAACGATCGCTTATGCTTCTTTAGGGAGGTGTAATTTGAGCGTATCACATGTCACGCCTAGGGTGTACTTTGGGTCATGATAAACTTGGTATTCAGAGCACAAGGTTTAGAAAGGTTTTAGGATGTCTCAAAAGCCACGTCTAGTAGAGTCTTGTTCATAAGTATGAAACGAGCCACATTTATGAATGAGAGGCTATAAGATGTTTAGGAAACTTCACTTCTTTCATTACTTAAAAATTATGCCATAGAGTTTAATTTTATAAGGTCCTCCTCTCCGAACCCGTGCTTATGCTTTACAGAATTTTCCTCCACAAAGGAATCACGTGAGAAGGAATAGGAATGTTCGTGAAAATATGAGACATGAGGTTCCCCAAGTGCCGGTCAACCCTTTGGCCAAGCAAGTGACTAATGATGAGTTTTAAGCCGTATTTCATGCATTGGCCCAAGCTTTGACGGCTCAAGCGAATAGGGAAATTGTGGCTCCCAGAACCTAAATGTGGGTACGATGACAACTAGAGTGAGGGACTATATTAGAATGAATCCTCCAGAATTTCATGAGTCTAAAGTTGAGGAAGATCCTCAAGAGTTCATTGATGAAATGTATAAGGTGTTGATGATTATGGGAGTGATGCCGGTGGAAAAGGCGGAATTGGCCGCCTATCAACTTAAGGGTGTTGGTCAAGTTTGGTTCAACCACTGAAAGAAAGAGAGGGCAGTAGATGAGGGTCCTCTTGATTGGGAAAAATCTAAGGTTGCTTTTCTTGATAGGTTCTTTCCCTTTGAGATGAGGTAGGAAAAGGAAGTTGAGTTCATTAACCTTCATCAAGGAGATATGAGTGTGAAGGAGTATGCTTTGAAATTTACACAATTGTCTAAATATGCTCCAACTATGGTTGCCGATCCAAGGGCAATGATTAGTAAGTTTGTGTCGGGAGCTTCCGACTTAGTGGTCAAAGAATGCCTAATTGACATGCTTGTTAAGGAAATGGATGTCTCTCATTTGATGGTTCATGCACAACAAATATAATAAGAAAAGCTTTAGGGGAAAACTAGGGATTCAAAGAGAGAAATATGGGATGATGGTGAGTTCTTACATTCAAGGTCCGATGAAAGTAGTCATTCTCAAGGTAAGGGTTCTAGTGAGCAAAATGTGGCCCGAGTGTCGGGAGTGTGGGAGAAGACATAAGGGTGAGTGTCTAGCAGGTTTAAATGCATGTTTTGGTGTGGAAAGACAGATCATAACATAAGGAATTGTCCTACGATTTCTAGGAATGGGGGAGATAATCATCGACGGGATCAACCCTACCCTTCCTCTGTTCCTAGTAGTGGTCGGGAATAAGATATGTTTTATTCTTTGCAAACTCGACAAGATCATGAGGGTTCCCCGGATGCGGTAGTTGGTAAGTTAGGTCTTTTAGCTTGTGTTTATGTATTGGTTGATGTTGAGTGTTTCATTGGATATGGTAAGACTCCATGTATAGAGATGGTGTTTGGAGTAGTCCTTGAAATCCTTGAAGAAACTTCATAAGATTTTATTTATATCAATGGTTTAGTGGTTCTTAAGACTTTGTTGCTATGTTTGGGATTGAGGGAGATGGATTTGAAAAGACTAGTGGGGTTTTCTCCCTAGGGGGAGATAGTGTGCTTCATGGTTGGTACGTGAGTAGAACTATGTTGATTTTGGAAGAGTTCTATGTCATGGGTTGGTGTGTGAAAGTTTAGAGGTGATGTGACTTCTTGGTATCCCTATATCTTTTCTTTATCTTCGAGTCTAGATTGAGGTCTTAGCTCCTCATGGTTCACTCTTTAGAACTCGTGTGTTTTAGTCATTCTCATAGTTTCTCATGCTTGCATGCTCATTAAAAATTTGATTTTTTCAAAGATATGATTTAGCTTGATTGATTGTCTCATTTTTATGTGCATTTGAGTATGAGTTGCATATAGACCTTATGAAAAGATGTTTTGAATATGCTTTAGCTTGAAGTTGAAATTTCCTCCTCGGATATGTTCATTTATGTGATTGCATTCATGTTGGGCTGCTAGGTTTTGTTCCTATCTTTCTTATGCTGTTTTGAGTGTGTTTTATCTTGGAGTCGAGGTTCCTCCTTGGTTATGTGCATTTAGATGAAGTCGCATTAATGATTGGGTAGTTAGTTTATCTCCTACTCTTTTCGTACTAGTTTGAGTTCTATTCAAGGACAAATGTTCCCAAGGGGGAGATATTGTAACACCTGGGATTCGAGAAAAGCTAGTAAGGGGTCTAACGGACTTGTCAAGATCAAAAACTGGACCATGGGACCCTCCACACAACCCTAGATGGGACGTGAAGGGGACCACGACCCGTTATGGTGCTCGTGACAAGAAGGGGGTCAGGTAAGTAGTGCTTCTCCCCTAGCAACTGGTCAAGGGCCACGGACGTCAAAATGGCCCGTGAAGCCCCACATGGACCGTGAAGGATTTTCATTAGACTTAGAGTTTAGGGTCAACTTCAAATGATCATATCTTTTATCACAAAATAAATTAGGTGACCTATGAACTATCAAATTAAAGATCTTTGAGTCCTTTTTCCAATGCCACCGAGTTTGCCTAAATCGGAGTAAGAAGTTATGCACAAAATAGTAGAGCCCTGTCAGATAGAAATTCTTCACGACCCGTATGATGGGCCGTTGTAGTGCACGACGGACCATTAAGGCCTCCTTGATGCCAATTTGGCAGTTTAGTCAGGGACTTTTGGGTTTTTTTCCCTAATTGTTTTAACTTAATACTATGTCGTTTTTCCTTCTACCCAAAGCCCTATATAATAATTTTAAACCCCCAAATCACCCTAACTCAATTCATTCTTTTAAATTTCCAAAAGAAGATAAAGTTCCTCCTCTCAAATATTTCTCTCTCTAGAAGTTGAAGAAGAAAGATAGGGTTTCAAGATCAAGCTTCCTAATCCTTCATTGCTTCCAGCTTTTGGCATCAAGGTTTGATAGTTTTCATCCATGTAGCCCTTTGCTCCATGGAGTTCCCAAATTTTTCTCTTTTGTAAAGTTATATTCCCCAATCAAGTTAGTTCAATTGTTATGGGTTCTTTTCAATGTTGATTCAATTGATTGTTTTATGAATTTTTATGCACGAATTGAAATAATTGCATGTTTTTAAGTTGATTTCTCATGAACCGATGCATAACCCATGATTTTGATCATAACCCATGAAAGATGAATTTTATGAAGCTATGCATATCCTTTTGATGAGATTGATGTAATGAAATTGAGGATTCATTGACATTGAAAATATGATGAAGCATATGAATTATTGTAAAGAATGCATGTTCATTAAAAAAATTGTGACTTAAGAAAGCTTATAGATGAGTGTATTTATATGTTTTATGAAGCTTGGCCACATGACATGAATGACATCTAGATTTTCCTTCAATGCTTTTTGGGCTATTTTCCTAAATCAGGTCTTAATTAGTATGGTATCCGGATCTTTTATCAATGATTATAGGCTACGATTTCAAAACTATTTCCATTAGTATTGGGGCATTTTTAGCATGAAGTGAATGACTATGGGCCTTAAAAGCTATTATGAAAAGATCATGAACGGTGAAAAGTTTTCTCACGCATGATCTAAGGAGCTCTCCTATGATACGACAAGTGGTGACTACCCATGTCTCTTAAAGATAAGATAAGTTAAGATTAATAACTACTCCATAGGATTTATGCTTAGCACCGAGAAGATATTGAGATGGAAGCTCTCCCGAGGTGAGGTCAGGTTTCTATTAGAAATCTCCTTATCCCTTACCTATGTGCCCCCATAGGATGATTGTATAGATAGACATTAGCTAGTGGATCTAATTTAGCTCAGAACCATGGTCCTACCTTGGCAAGTAGGATAACCTTTTTCGGTGTGGGAGATACCCGAGGTCCATGTTATAGCTAACATGGTCTCTATGTTGGTTAAGGCTACTTCCCACAATAATGAACCAATGTTACCTTTAAAGTATCTCACATGTGTTTTGAAAGATAATTTAACTTGCATTAACCATGATCACGATTATGTTTTTGAACTTCTTCTCTTGTGTTTTAGCTTGGTATTCACATATCATGAAAATGTCAATTTTTGTATGATATCAAAGTTTTATGCATTGCTATCATACTTGGTACATGTTTGTACTAACACATACTCTTGCCTATATTTTCCCAAATATAGGGTCAAACATTCAGGGTTCACAGTTTCGTGGCTAGAGGTTATTGGAGAGATTCCAAGTTTTGGTGAGTCCTCATGCTTGAGTTGTGTGGGAGAGGTGGCCTATAAATTGGCCTTGCTGCCTAGTTTGTTAGCCATACAACCTGTGTTTCATGTTTTCATGCTTCGGAAGTACGTGCCAGATGATTCCCATGTACTTTCCTTGATTCAGTTGAGTTGGGTCCAGACTTATTTTTTGAGGAGTAGCCTATAGTCATTTTGGAAGCTTAGAACTGAGGAGATCGCTTCAGTGGAGGTGAAGTGGAAGCATCATTCAATTAGTGAGGTGACTTAGGAGACTGATTCAAATATATGTGCCAAATATCCTCAGCTTTTCGAAGCTCCGATACTTTCTTTTGCTTTATGTTCGAGGATGAACATGGTTTCTAGTGGTGGATAATGTAATGACTCGATCAGTCATTTTTTGTTTTCTAAATGGAAATTACCATTTGCCTTCCTGATAATGACCCCGAGTCATCTATGATTGATTTTTGAAAAGTTGGTTTGGAAATTTTGAGTTAAAAGTTTTGAATTTGGAAAGTTTTGAGTTTGAAAGACTAAGTCGTAAAGAAAATGATTTTTGGTGTCTTTT
Source organism: Solanum chiquidenum (assembly GCA_029582725.1). Lineage (NCBI taxonomy): Eukaryota > Viridiplantae > Streptophyta > Magnoliopsida > Solanales > Solanaceae > Solanum > Solanum chiquidenum. Next base: position 21,310 of record JAJOOS010001679.1, on the reverse strand, counting down.
GGATTTTTATGTGTCGAAATGAAATTCCATCAGTCCCGAAATGTGGAATTTAATCAATGAGAGTTGTCGGTTTCTGCCTCTGAGTCTTTTTGAGGATTTGAGGTCCTAAGTTGTAAAATTGTAGAATATTAGCCTTTGCGTTGACTTTGATCAACATTCGAGGTTCAAATGCTCATATCGGAATTACAAGAGTTCCATTGGATTTGGGGGATGATTTTAGCTATGTGAGGTCTTGGTTGATTTTTGAGAGTTCTCGAGCATGTTTTAGCCTTTATAGGCGTTGAGTTAGTTTCTTTTGACTTTCACGGATGTTGGATCTAGGAGACCTCGTATTCATATTTTGACAATTTTATCGAGTCTGAAACATCGAGTATAATTGATTTATATATGTGGTTTGTGTGCACGGGGTTCCGAATGAATCCCAAAAATCCTTTCGAGGTTTAGAGTGTTGGCTTATTTTCAGATGTCTGAGTTCTGGTGCGCTCCACTTTTGCTAGAGATGGCTCTCTTTTGCGAGGCTCGCATCAACGAGGTTTGGGTTGCTTTTGCAAAAGGTCAACCTCTGTTTACCTTCGCATTTGCGAAGAAACTATCTCTTAAGCGAAGGTCCAGTTGCAGATGTGAGGCTCGTGTTTTTAGCGGGGTTTCGCTTTAAGTGAACCCTTGGTTGCTTTTGTGACATCATAGAGGATTTTTGGCCTGCTATTTTGGGGTTTAAGCCCTACTTCACCCTTTTTGAGTTTTGGGAGCTTAGGGGTGGCGATTTGGACAAGATTTTTTAGAGAAATCTTTTGGGTAACGATTCTTAACTCTAAATCTTCAGTTACCCATTGTTATTTATGGATTTATGTATTTAAATCAAGCTTTTAAAATAAGAAATTTGGGGTTATCTTCAAGAACCCAAGATATTAATAAAATGGTGATTTTGAAGTGGTTTTGATCCCCTTCTCAAAATGATTTTAACTAAGGAGTCCTAAGGCCTTGAGTAATGTTTTATGGATTCAAACCTCCTGTAACACCCCAAAAAATTTTCGAACTAAGACTCGAACCATTCTTCGAAGTGATTGAGATTTTACCGAGGAATTAATAATTTCTTATGTGTTAGGGTCACTAGATGTAGCACCTTGAGTTCCAAGAAGAACTAAAGAAAAAAGCATTCAAGTCATTCCTAAGTTCCTTTAAGTTTTGGGTCAACTTCAAATAACAATAACTCTTAGTACATAATGAGTTAGATGGTCTAAAATGTATTAAATGAAAGGTCGTTGAATTATATTTCCAACACCACCGAGTTTGCTAAGTTTCGAGTTCGTATGAGGGAGATATGCTCTTTTGAAGTCAGGCTGTCCAAATAAGGAAAGTTACCCGAAAATAGGAAGGGGTATTTTGGTATTTTCCTTATCCGAACAGATTTAATTCGTTTTTAGTAAGGCTTTAGGGGTCTAATCTGATTAGGTTCAGTTTTATAATCCTAATTTACGCCTAGGGTTTTAGTTAAGAGTTCAAGAAGAGAAAAAAAAAGAGAAAATAGGAGATGATCAAAGCGTTCGTCGAGAGTCTTGTGTTCTTTTGCAGATTTTCGCCATGGGTTTGATCCCTAAGAGGTATGTAAGCTTCCATAGTGTTGGGTTTGTTCACCCACACACCAATCATGTTAATTTCAGTGTTAAATTCGTTCTGGAAAGATGAAGGTTTAATGTTCTTGAAATTGGCATTCGTTCTTGAGTTAAGATGGGATTGATGAGTTCTTGAGAAAATCGAGTAGATTTTAGAGTTGTGTTTGATTAGATTCTTGAGTACATGTATTGGGTATCTGAATCTAAAGAGAAACTGAGAAAAAGAATTAAATTTAGGCAAATTGGGGTTAGAAAATGAGGAAGAAAAAGTCGGACAAGGTACATGTACAAGGTCCGCGTTATGTTCCTTCAGTGTGAAAATTCTCTCCGCATCACGAAAAGGTCGCGGACTCCACTGTTTCAAAAATTATTTCGACCAAACATTTTAATTCATCTCCTCATTGCGGACTTGCTCCCCAGATAGTGTTTTTCAACCGTTTCTCATGTTTAACTATCTAAAAACACTTCTAAACATCACAAGATCTTTCCTATCACAAATCACAACCTTGAATTCATAAATCAAATTCAAAGTAGAGTTGAGAGTTCTTTCAAACATTTTTGAGAAAGTCCCTTTAAGTCTTTTTTAGGAGTCTCTACATTTTCTAATAACTTGTTTCAAGACTCGAGCAAGTGAGTATGAGAATGAGGAATATGTATTCATGATTCTACCTTATCATCACGATATCCTTTATATCATGAAGCATAACTCTTGAATTCATAATTAACATTCAAGAGAGAGTTAAGAGTAGAGTTCAAGATAGTCTTTGAGTTCAATTGTGAATCCTTTGAGATCCATCATCGATTTGAGTTAAGTTTTGAGTAAGTAAGTATGAGAATGAGAAGAGTTGTATACATGAGTTCCTTATTGATATTTTGACCCTTGAGTCGAGTCTCTCATGCCCATAACTTCCGCATGAACTCCATCAGTTGAGTACCTTTGAGAGGAGTAGTATCTTCAAGTTCTAAGTCTTGAGTATTGAGTTCCTAATCCTCTTTGAGATTATATTTCTAATCATGGGACTATTACATGTTACCCATGAAGTCATTGATTTGAATTGATCATGCCCATAATTTCACATGAACCATATAAGTTGAACAGTCTTGAGATGAGAAGTATATTTGAGTCCTTGAGTTGAGTAGTTCATGCTCAAAATTTCACATGAACCCTCTGAGTTGAACATTCTTGAAATGAGTAGTATCATTGAAGTTCTTGAGTTCTAAGTATTGAGTTCTACCTATGGTTAGTGAAAACCTTACATTGAGTCGTTCATGTCCGTAATTCGACATGAACCATATTTTAAGAAGTCTTTTACAAATGTTTTAACTTTTTTTTAAGACTTAAGCTTTGAGTTGAGTAAATAGTAAGAGTAAAGTTCATTTTCATTAAAATGATATATGGGAACTAGGTATTCCCAAGAGTAAATGTTTTCACATTTAAGATGAGAGGAAACTGAGATTTCCAAAAGAGTTTTCAGTAGTTTGAGTACCATCTCTTTTAAGAGAAAGATTTTTGAGTAATTATCTCAAATCAAAGAAAAAGTTGTGTTTTTAAACATATGAGCTGAGTATTTTGGGAGTAGTATTGAGCACCGATATGGGAACGAGTTTGAGTTCAGATAACTCACGTCTCCATAAACCATGTAGCCATCTTGGGTAGAAAGGATCATACTTTTTAGATGATTCCTTAGTGATTTTTAGCATAGACTAGTGGACCCACTTAGTTAAGGCGTTCTATATGATGACAAAGTATAGGACAGTTCTGGCAGCGTGGGCAAGACGATGCATCATCACTTAGTCTCATAGTGGTGGTTATCAGTTAGAGAAACTCCCACAGAGTTATACTGTATTTTTATATACACATTGAGTATTGTTATATTTTTCAATACACTGAGTTGCTATCTACAGTTTTATAGCTTTCCATATATATATATTGCATCTTTTACTATTGTGTTATCCTTGAGTATCATGAGTTGAGTCTTTCGAGTTGAGTATCTTGAGTTAAGTACCTTCGAGTTGCGTATCTTGAGTTGAACTGTGCTTCATTGAGTCGAGTACCTTATTGTTGAGTTGAGTCCCATTTCACTGAGTTGAGAACCTTATTACTGAGTTGAGTATCTTATCCTTGTGTACTTCTGAGTTGAGTAAGTTTGAGTAGTTTTGAGTATCCTTGAGTATTCCTTGAGTTGAGTAAGTTTGAGAAGAGGTAAGTATGTTTTCCTCTTTATCAAGTTTCAAGCTTATGTTATACTTTAGAATTCCCCTTACATGCTCGTACATTCCATGTACTGAGCCATTTGTCCTGCATACTTTCATGATACAGATTTCGATATTCAGGATCATCAACATGAGCTTCGTTGATACCACATGGAGTTTGAGTTAGCTATCGTAAGCCTCCTTGCTTCCGGAGGATTTCATTTACCTTTCAGTTATATCAGTTGTTAGGGTGTCGTAGGTCTTGTCCCGACTTACATATTTGTCATTTAAAGGCTTTATAGATAGATAGTAGAGTTTGAGAAGTATGTTTCATTTATCTTATTAAATGTATTAAAGACTTCAGTTGCCTATTGTTGGCTAGTTGAATATTTTATTTTTATTCAGAGTTATTCATTTGAGTTAAAGATTTGTAAGTTTCATGAATTTTATTCAGTTTTTAAGCTTTGTATGCTTGAGTTAGTCTTTCGCTTGTAGTCAGCCAGGATTAGGGTTTGCTTAGGGACCATCAATGGTTCTCGAGTGCCGGCCACGTCCAGGGTGTAGGCTCGGGTCGTGACACCTCCATTTTGAAATTGGGGTTTGAATTGTTCGACCCATTTCTCTACATAATTGATATGAGAATTGTTGTTTTCATGAGTGATTGTAAATACTTGATTATTATAGATTGCGCGGCTTTGAAAGTAATTCGTAAAGGTAAGACTCAACTCTTTGAGTGATTGTTGATTGATTTAAGGCAAGTGATTTCCTAAACTTTGTATTCTAGTAGAATTCATGTACTTACTTCATTGCTTGTGTATTGGGAGTAAGGGGATGATGTGAAGGGTTTAAATTATCTACTTAATACATATAAATGAATTAAAAGGGGTTGAAATGAAAAGGTCTATGTGATGAACACGATGATGTGAATTGTCTTATTGTGACCCTTGTTGATTGAATGATCAAATGCTTGAAAGCATGAATGTGGACTTAAATTGTGTGAATTATTGTCTCTTCCGAGTGGTGTGATATTGCTTGTTTGCATTGATTGTGAATACCGTGATGAGACATGTGATGATTTATAATGTCGAGGTCTTTGACGGTGAATGTTATGATGCCGAGGTCTTTTCCGGCGAGTGTTATGATGCCGAGGTCTTTTACGATGAGTGTTATGATGCCGAGGTTTTTGCTGACGAGTGTTGTGATGCTGAGGTCATTTTCGGCAAGTGCTTATAAAGCCGATGGAAAATGGTTCTGACAAGATATTGATTATTGTGACTTGATGTATTTGATGCTTATGCGTGACTTGATTGCTAATTGTGATGTATGTACTTGTTGCGTGTGACTGATCTTCTTGATTTTGAGGCTGACTTACTTGATTCGTTGATAGTCCATTGTGACTATTGAATTGTGGATATTGGGCCTTGTGAGCCGTATATTGTAGAATTGGTAGGTTGGGATGATTTATGTGCAAGTTGTAGTTTGAGGAGGTTCGATTGGAGTGTAAGGGGTATTCATTTTCTAGCTAGATGCCTTATTTTGTAGGTTTCTTGCTGGGTACCGTGTTGTTGGTACTCACCCCTTGCTTTTACACTTGTGTAGGTTCCGAGCCTGGACCCGTGTGATCTCTTTCTCCTTCTTCTGATTTTAAGGCTTGTCAAGGATTTGAAGAGGTAGTTATTTGTCACATCGGCGGACCCTCTTTTTCCTTTTATTTTTTCTTTGTTCTATTTGAGAAACAAGAAGTGGGACTTAGACTTATTTCTTAATTTCGCACTTTATGTATTTAGTGACTTATACATGTGACAACCAGATTTTGGGGTATCGTTTAGAATGAATAAGTTTTTCACCTTTATCTTGTTCTTGATTTACCTTTCCGCATTTCTTTCATTTTTGTTGGGTTGAGGCTGACATGTCTTGGTGGGAATAGTCATCACATCCGTTTTTGGGTCGTGACATACCTTTCTCTTTCTCTTTTTTTTTTCCATTTTTGGTTTCATTTTCAGTGACAATGTTACTAATCTTTTAAGGTTAGTAGGTAGTTAGTTTTATTGATGATGTGAGTTTCCTTTTGCTTTGTATTTTGCAGAAAATTTTAAAATGGAGTAAAGATATGTATTTTACTATCTTTTATTCTTTATTTCTTGTAAAAAAAAAAATTGTCTTCATTTTAGTGAAAGATTACTAGATAATTTATTTTATTGATTATATGTGTTAATTTGCAATTTTGTAAGGTTAGTAGGTAGTTAGTTATATTGATGATGTGAGTTTTCTTTTGCTTTGTATTTTGTGAAAAAATTTAAAATGGAGTAAAGGTATGTATTTTACTATTTTTATTCTTTATTTCTTGTAATATTTTTTTTTGTCTTCATTTTAGTGATGATATTATTGATAAAGATTAATAGATAGTTAATTTTATTGCTGATATGAATTTATTTGCTTTGTATTTGTAACTTTTTAGATTTATATATTACATTGCAACATTATTTTGATTAAGAGTTAATTTTTCAAGATATACGAAGAGTTGGTCAAAATGGGTAAAGTTTCTAATTATTCAATCATTTTTATAATTTATAGTTGAGTTTTGAATATATATTTGATGATGTAGTTCTAATTTATTGAATTCATATAAAACTTCCACGCAATCGCAACATTTTCCCCTTAAGAATCAAGTAGGACTAAATAAAGGAACTAATTGAGTATTCATCATACTTATTGACAGTGATAATGTGCAACCCCAATCTCTAAGAATTTATATATGACATATAAGTTTAGGAATGGTAGTATAGAGTCATATTGATAAACTATTACCTACATAACAATAGATGATTGACTATAAAATATGAAATTATGTATTTACGTGTATTAACAAGAAGTTAAAATATTAAAAAAACAATATTTTTACGTATTCTTTAATCTATGCATTTCCTAATATAACACAAACATCTTGATCTCTTCTCTCCAATCTCCACTATTAATATTAAACAATAATTTATCGCCAAATTTATATATAATAATAAAGTTAGAAATAGAAAGAAAATGGTGTCTCTTGGGGAGTACGTTCAGTGGAATAATTTCTTAGATGTATTACCGCATCCCCAAGGGTTATGCCATGTTAAAAAACTAAAAGGTCATTACTTTAAATTTCTAAAAGGTAAAACTTAATGGGTCTTTATTTTCATTATTCCCATAAGTTTCTATTATCATAGCCCCTAACTTAACTAATAGACATATTCATGACATTACTTGTTATTTTATATTGTAGTCCAACAATAAATACATTAATGATCATATTAGTCTTTTAAACTGTTATATTTTCCGTGCTTATTACATTCATAATATTTGACTTGAAAAATAAGATAAAGGCTATTGAGTGGTGATCAGATTGTGGGAGTGGATATCGATAAGAGTTCGGAAGATTATGCATTGATTTCATATTTTATTAATGATTACAGTAGTAAGAATGATGTTGCATTATTTATTTTCTTGTATGTCCTCTTTATGATTTCTTTTTATTTTATATTCTATATGAATTTCTAATTGTCATAAGTCTATAATTTCTTTTGATTCAAAATACAGTAACTTATGATTTTGTTGGAAGTCTACTAACCAATTATTTATAGATAGGTAGATAGAGATTGTATTATTTATTTTTCTAAAAAAAAGTATATTACCGTCTTTTAAGACCGTGCAAAGAGCGGACAAGTTTACTAGTTATTTATAGAGTTTGAAAATGTTTTGTATTGAATAGCATGGAATACACGTGTAACATAGGTGTTCGAAAACTAGTAAATCATGAATAACTTTCACTTGGTACATGATCTTAACATTTTTCTACAACATTTTGAAGAAGTTAACTCTATGACTAAGAACAAGGAGAACACAAGCAAAGCAGTCATATCTGCAAAAGAAAAAAGAGAAGTTGTGTAAGCTGGAGGATATATATATATGCAACAGTTTATGACTAAGAAATTACCTCTTCTTCACTCTCTTCTAGATTTAATGTTACATGGACATTAAGTCTTTCCTCTCATGTGTAAGCTTCTACATCTTTCTTAATTTTTGTGGCTGAATTTCCAAGGTGACGGTTAGTTTGAACCACTCGAATGGACTTTAAAGTGTCTATATCCCCGAATGCAGAAGGGATCTCCGTAAGGTCGTGACAATGTTCTAGTATTAATTCCACAAGCTTGGGAAAAGTTTCCTTATCAACTTGCCATTCTCTAAGAAAGACATCTGCTAAATGCAAAGTCTTAAGACTTTGATAGATGTCCTCACTTGTGTCCCACTCGTCCTCGAGGAAATCACATACTATAATCTCTAGAATATCAAGCTCAGGCAATGTCGCGATTGCTGATAACAAAGCAGGTATCAGGGGAAAACCATGCAACTGTAACTCTTTTTAATTGGTAGGCAAGTGATATTCATTGGGATTTCAGATTTTTTCAAACTAGGAATAATCCAGACAGTTATCACTGCTCCAGACATACCTGTAACTTAGAATGAGTGATTCAAGTTTATTAAGGACATCTAACTTGGGAAACCAATTGCCGTATGTAGGAGGATCATTCGGTACCAGAATGTTGCAATCAAAGTGCTGAACTTCCCCAGAGCATCAGTTGTGCCTTAAGAATATAAGATATCCTTTTTCCTTTTGCCATTTATGCTGGATTTAATCTCTAACCTCCAAATTAAGCTTCAATTTCCACATAATTGATATTGTTTCAACTATCACATGAACATTTAATGAGGATAAAATTAGAAACACAAGTAAAAGGAATGGCAACAAGCAAGAGTTAAGAATGTTAACTATTGAATTTATAGGTTTTAAATAGTAATTTACGATTCAGAATTAATACATGATTTTAGTAAAGTTGTAACTTCTCGCTCAGTCTCTAGTCTACGAGGTCCATATTTATACATGTCAAAATATTTTATATTGAACAAACTTGATAGGTTACTCAAAGCGGCGTAAAAAGAGTATACGAGGGTGTGAGAAGATGAGGTGGGGTCGTGGGGAAGGATACTGTTGGAATGTATGCGTCCACCAGTGTCAATGGGACCAGGTTCTCAGCACAGTAAGAACTAAGACAGTAAAGAACAAGTGCTGAAAGGTAAAGATTGACACGATAGTTTACGTGGAAACCTCCTTGCTCAAGGGAGTAAAATCACGACTTGGCCTGCTAGGACTTTTAGAACTGTTTTTCACTAATCTTCACAAGCAAAAGTAAAAGTCAGTTACAAACTGAGATTAGACTGCTAATCCCAACTCTAAGTAACACCTCCTATTACTCAGACGAGCTAGAGTAGATACAACACTACCCACTATATTAATCCAACCCTGACTAATATAGATTTAGAGTAAGAACCCAAGTTATCCCTAACTAGGAACTTACAATGATTCACACAAGTTGAAATGTTTCTTATCACAACGAAACGAATCCTATAATGTAAGCACTTATTACAAGCAAACAAAAGCAACCGACACAAAAAGCATTAATGACGATTCTATCGGGTCCCTTGCTAATATGAAGCTTGAATAATTTTTGCTCTTTTGATGAATGAATGATATTTGTTGTTGTTTGTTTGATATATACTATGAAGAGATATTACCCATCAGACAAACAACATCGTCCTCTCTGATTGGTGAAGTACACTCCTACTTCACCAACCCACTGACGCATACAGCTCTTACAACTGGCTAGCACTTTTGACTACTAGACGATATTCATACTCTGCGACGGACCAGGTCCCAACACTTGTGAGGAGATCATCAAAACGCTGAAGAGCATAAGCTCTTATCAATTTCCCCCTTTTTGATGATGACAAACAACCTGCACAAACAACTCCTCACACGAGTGATTTAGACATTCATTCAAAGTTCAATTGCTTAAATTGGCCAGTTATAGAAACATACAACAATAATTATAAGAATAGCCATCCTATTTGTTCCTCGTTCTTGCTGATAACAGTTCCCCCTTAACACAACATTCCCCCTTAGCACAGCAAGATAACAGTCAAGATAGCAGATTTCCCAGATAACAGTTCCCCCTTAATCCCTCGGCGAATTGCACAGAAACACTTCCCCCTTTTGATATCATTGAAAAGGCGGAGCAGTAAACATATGCAAGTTAAAATGACAATCATAAAGAATTCAGAGCCACATGCCACACAGAACATGCGAAGGAAGGCAAAAAGAGATAAGAATAACACACATGAACATGGCACAAAATAGAGATGGTTGCATATCATAAATACTGACCACTTGACATTGGTCAAACTCACAGCCACAGAGTAGATAGATTTACAAGATAACAAGACCTAAAGAGTTTACAGGCCACAGACTCAAAAAGGGAAACAAGGACACATTTAGGACGGAGGGGGAAGAGGGGAGAAGGTACACATGAACAAAAGCATTCTCTCATTGGCATCCTCACGAGCCTTAATAACTTGCTTGTTGAGTGCCTTAACTTCCTCGTAGAGGGAATCAATGGTTTTCACCAGTTTAGCATTCTCATCCTTCAAGGTTTGTAGCTCCTCAGTGCTACCACCACTGGTACCTGGTCCTCCTGAGATCACCTTTTGAAGCTCGGACTTTAATTTAGCAATTTCAACCTCTTTTTCAGCCAAGATCTTCGTGAGGTCATCATCTCCCGTGTGAGTATAGCCTGCTGTTCCAAAACCACTGCCACTTGGGACCTACCCTTCACTGGTCCTTCCACGCACTCACATTCTTGTAGAGTGGACTTAGTAAATGATTGTTTCATGGTACTTGGTACCCCCTTCTCTACAGGAACCTGAAAGTGAGTAAAGACATGATTCAGTAGTTACCCATAAGGAATACCATGTTTTGCCATTTTCCATGTCATTACCCTGTGCATATGCTCCAGCATTATTGCAGGAAGATTAATTGGTTCGAGTTCACTCAATAGTTCCATGAGGAACAGATCAGCTGCTAATGCAACTGTTCATTTTTCAGAACGAGGCACAAGTACCTTGTTTACAAATTCGAACAACAGTTACATTCCCCCTTAAGAAGCTTTTTGGGCAAACCCGCAAGCTTAATTTCCCCTCTCTTAGTAGCCTGCACAGTAAACCCCTCAGAAGGTTTGCAGCCTTCGATGGACCTGATCTCCTTCATAGGTACCCCCAATATAATTCCCACAGTGACTTCATCCAAGTAAATCCCGACATCCTTGACAGTAGTCATAATTCCTCCATCTTCCAGTAACTCCATGTTGTAAAAGAATTCACGCACTTCCGGCTCGTAGAGATATGGAGGAGGAGGTTCAAAGAGATGACTCCACTCCTGAACAGATACGGCATCAACTAGGGCCACCATTCCAAATTTTGTGGCAATTTTAGGATCAAACACTCTTCCACTTAGCACCTTTTGGGTCTCCATTATTTTGACCCTTTCTTCTCTTGTCAACTCCTTCACATCTTTCTGATTTCTGACCCTGGGACCAGGTCCCTTTACGGGTTGTTGTTCGTCAAGGTTTTCAGTGACTTCATCCTCCTCAGGCACACCAGGTTTGTCTATATCCTTCTCAGTGGTCTTTGCCTCTTTCATAGTGGACTTCTGCTTAGTGGATTTTCTTTTCTTTGCAATGTATTTTTTTCTTAGTGATTCTTGGCTTCTTTGCTGCAGATCCTTTTGCTTTTTCCTTTTCTCCTTCTACTTCCCTCTTGTGTTTGATGACAGATCTGATGATATCATCAGATGGGGTGTCACTGTCATCAACATTTATAGGAGAGGATGTAGGTTTTGCATCCAAAAACCCTTCCAGTCTTCTTTTCCTGATCCTTTCAGTGTGGGCAACATTTGCCTCCATGGCACTCCCTAACACCTTTTGTGTTGCACTTCGAGTCTCATACTTATTTCCCTTCTCCTTCTGATAGGCTTTACCCAGTCTTCCCTTTCCTTTCCATTTTCTCTCTTCACCACTGTCAGCCCTACGCACATGGGATGTTTCCCTATCAGCAACTCCAAGCATTTCTAGTTCCACATTTCTTTGTACCCTTCTCAATGGAATTTCTTCTTCGTCGTCGTTCTCAACATCAGTACCCATGGGAGTTTGGTCAAACACATGATCACTTTTGTGTAGGACCTGGTCCGGTGACCGCATCTCTTGGTCTATTAGATTAGGCTGAATATCTCTCCTAAGAGAGGCTAGACTTTGAACTGCTACCAGTTCTGCTCCTGTAGTCAAAATACACGACGCTGGACCAGTTCCTTCTGGCAGGTCTCCTTCAAACAACCTATCCGACATTGTTGATGACACTGCCATGGACCCTGCTTCTGTTTCCTCAGATACGAGATCGTTAAGAGGTTTAGCAACTGATTGAGCACTAGAATCCTGAGACTTGTTTTCAGATACCATAAGTATGGGGGAACAGACCAGGTTCTCAGGAGACAAAGAAATAGGGGAACCCAGAACTTCAGTCTGAGGGGTGGTTGATTCAGCCATTTTGCCTACCCCACAGATTGGAGTAGATGGGGACTCTTCGGGAATGGGAATGGAGAGGTTGAGTGAACTAGGAGTTTCACCTTCTAGGGAGACATGAGATTTCGAAGAAGAATCTGATTTTGACATCTTGAGGAATTTTCAACAGTGAAGAAATCGAGTGCTTGTAGAGAGAGAGAGTAGTGAGTTTGATTCACAAGGTTAGGGTTTTTAAAAAAGGTTTGAAGCGTATCGGTTCCCCAACAGTAGTGACTGTTGGTATTAGAGATGAAGAAACGTTTGAAAGCGACGCGACGAGAGAGAGATGGACGCGTGACAGTGAATTGACAGTTATGATAGTGTAGTATAAATAATACTAACCTCATGGGGACCAAGTCCTTCTTTTGATTCACATCCCTGCCTAGTGTAATCAAATCATCCCTTCACCCTAACACACCATGAGTGTATACCTGCATTTAGGTACAAAAAAAAAGTCATTTTATGATCAACATAAAAACAAGTATAGATATCTTCCCTCCTTAGCATAGTCATTTCGAGGGAGCTTTACACAATCAAGTCAAGAGATTAGGTGATTTTGAGCATCCCCAGTCTCATTCTATTTCTGATGAAGGACTATTTGCTAAGTGCCTTTGTAAAAATGTCAGCCAATTGATCTTCAGTCTTGCAAAACTTCATTGCCACATGTAGTTTCTCCATATTGTCCCTCAGAAAGTGATGCCTCACCTCAATGTGCTTTATCCTCTTATGTTGAACAGGATTTTTGGCCATAGTCATGGCACTAATGTTGTCACAAATGAGAGGAATGGTGTCTGTGAGTACACCAAAATCTTCTAGCTACTGCTTGATCCATAGTAACTGAGCACAACAAGATGCAACAGCCACATACTCTGCCTCTGCAGTGGACAAGGCCACATAGTTCTGCTTCTTAGTTCCCCATGAGATCAATGATAATCCTAGGAAGTGAGCCATTCCTGATGTACTTTTTTGATCAACCAAAAAACATGCATAGTCAGCATCAGCATAACTAATAAGATCAAAAGAATCACCAGTAGGATAGAAGAGGACCAGGTCATGTGTTCCTCTCAGATATCTCAAAATGCGTTTGGCTGCCTTCAGATGAGATTCCTTGGGAGCTGCTTGGAATCTTGCACATATTCCAACACTAAACACAATGGCTGGCCTGCTTGCTGTGAGATATAAAACTGAACGAATGATTCCTCTATACATAGTTTGACCAACTTCTACTCCACTTTCATCTTTATCAAGTCTTACACTTGAACTCATAGGAGTGTCCAACGCCTTTGCATCAATGAGAGTGTATTTCTTAGACAGTTCCTTGATATACTTCTCTTGGCATATTGAAGTGCATTGAGGAGACTGTTTGATTTGCAAGCCTAGGAAGAATGTGAGGTCTTCCATCATGCTCATCTCAAATTCGCTACTCATTATTTCAGCAAACTCCTTGCACAGAGAATCCGAGGTAGCACAAAAAATTATGTCATCAACATACACCTGCAAAATCAACAATTATTTACCTCTGGATTTCAAGAACAAAGTATTGTCTATTTTACCTCTCTTGTACCCATTGTCAAACATGAACTTTGATAGACGCTCATACCAAGCTCTAGGAGCTTGTTTCAACCTATACAAAGCCTTATCCAACTTTAGTACATGATTGGGCAAGTCTGTATCTTCAAATCCTGGGGGATGCTTGACATACACCTCCTCCTTCAGATAACCATTCAAGAATGCACTCTTGACATCCATTTGAAACAGGTTGAACTCATTGTGGGCTGCAAAAGTAATCAAGATTCTGATAGCTTCCATTCTGGCAACAGGGGCAAAAGTCTCATCATAATCAATTCCTTCTTCTTGGTTGTACCCTTGGACCACAAGCCTTGACTTGTTTCTTGTAATGGTTCCATGCTCATCAAGTTTGTTTCTGAACACCCATCTGGTCCCAATAATAGTTTTGTCCGCTGGTTTGGGGACCAGGTGCCACACTTTGCTTCTTTCAAACTGATGAAGTTCCTCATACATTGAGATTACCCAGTCTGCATCCTGGAGACCTTGTTTGATGTTTTTAGGCTCAATGGTTGATATAAATGCTGAAAATGCTGCCAGATTTCTTGATTTTGATCTGGTTTGAATTCCAGAATCAAGAGGGGAAATGAGATTGTCAAGTGGATGGGAGGATTGATGTTTCCATCCGGACTTCCTGGTAATTTCTTCCTCTCTCTCAGCATCAGAATCACCTTCACTTTCGTCAGGATTTGGAGGCACAACATCCTGTAATGGATATGAGGGACCAGGTTCTCCTGAAGCACCAGATTCCTCTCTTTGTGTAGTCTGATCATTCCTCTGCTGGCATGTTTGCTCTTCAAGCTCATAGTCTTCACCATGGTCATTCAGTGTTCCTGATTCATCAAACTTGACATGTATACTTTCCTCAATACAAATGGTTCTTTTGTTGAACACTCTGTATGCCTTGCTTGTCGATGAATAACCGACAAATACACCCTCATCACTTCTAGCATCAAATTTCCCTAGATCATCCTTTCCGGTGTTCAACACAAAGCACTTGCAACCAAAAGGTTTGAAGTGTGTAGAGAAGGGTTTTTTGTTGTTCAACAGCTCATAGGGGGTCTTGTTGATGACAGATCTGATGAGGCACCTATTAGTCACATAGCATGCGGTGTTGATAGCTTCCCAGAAATTCATAGCAAGCCCTGAGTCAATCAGCATAGTTCTGGCAATCTCTACCAAGGTTCTGTTCTTTCTTTCAACAACTCCATTTTGCTGAGGAGTTCTTGGTGCTGAGAAGTTGTGATTTATTCCATGTTCTGTACAAAAACCTTCTAGCTGAGAGTTTTCAAACTTTGTACCATGATCTGATCTTACACTGGCTATTTTGCATTCAGCTTCACTTGAATAGCTTTGGCAAAGGTGATCACGAGTGCAGTTGTCTCATCTTTAGTGAGCAGGAACAGGTTCCACGTAAACCTAGAAAAGTCATCAACAATGACAAAAATTTATTTCTTACCTCCTCTGCTTTGAATTCTAATAGGTCCACATAAGTCCATGTGGAGAAGCTCTAGAGGTCTCATTGTACTGACTCCTTTCTTGGCTTTGAAAGATGATTTAGTTTGTTTCCCTTTAGCACAGGCATCACAGACTTTATCATTTGAGGGTCCCCTGCAACAAGCTTGTTTTGTAAAGAGGAACTTACATGACCCAGTCATCTATGCCACAAATCAACATCATCATCTTGTGCACTCAAACATGACAAATTATCTCCTTCAATGGAATCAAGATCAGCAACATACATATTCTTCACTCTTGTAGCAGTGATGACGACTTTCTTTGTTATGCAGTTGGTGACCAAGCATTTGTCAGCCATGAATGAGACTTCATTTCCTTTGTCACAGATTTTAGATATACTTAACAGATTAAACTTTAACCCTTCCACATAATGCACATTGTTTATGGAGTTTTCAGCAGACCTCCCTATTTTGCCAATCCCAAGTATAGAACCCTTCTTTCCACCGCCAAAAGACACACCACCGCCCTGATGTGCTTGCAAAGAGAGAAAGTTGGAAGTGTCTCTAGTCATGTGCCTTGAGCATCCACTGTCCATGTACCAGCATTGACTTCTTTCTCTCTTCTGCATAAGAGTTACTTGTTAGATTTTGGAACCCACTTCATTCGGAGTTCCCAATAATCATCAAAAGGCTTGATAAGAAACCTTCTTGTCCAGGGAGGCAAGGTGTTCTTACTGAAACGATGACGAGGACCAGGTCCCTTTTGTCCTCTTTTGTCATTGTTTATGGATTGGACAAATTTTATGTGGTTATCTTTGACCCTTTTCAGACTGTCACATTTATCTTTTAAGTGAAGATTTCTGCCACAATGAGTACACAGAAGTTTATCAGACACAGACACATACTTGTTATGGGGTTGTATGTAGGCTCTTTTGGTCTGCATCCCAATCCTCTCTTACCATTGAAATCCTGATTAGCCAAATTCGATAGCATCCTAGAGGAGTCTACTCATTTTAGGGAGTGACTTAACTCTTCCTTGACCTTGCTCAACTCCCTTTGTAATTGAGAGTTTATTTCAAGTGATCCAGTTAGCTTAGACTCACAAGCTTTGAGCTTTTCTTCTAGTTCTTCCTCAAAGACACTTAGCTTTCTTTTCCCACCAACTGAGGGACCAGGTTCCTCATTGGTTGGAGTGACAAAAGATTCTAAGGTCTCTATTCTCATGCTCATTTCAGAAACTTTACATATAAGGACAAAATTCTCATTTTCATATGAACTTAGTTTTTCATTCACCACTAAGTTTTCAGCAGTTCGTTCAACAACAGAGTCAATGAGAAGAGCAACAAGTTTCCTCAATTTTTTTATATGAAGAGTGTCTAGATCATTTTTAGGTCAAGAAGAGTTACCTCATTAGACTCATTCTCATCATCAGAGTTGGCCATCAAGGAGAAGATTGTGTTGAAGATACTCTGTCCATCCTCCACTGCCATCATAGAGACATCTTCATGTTTTTCGCCATCTTCTTCTGACTCACTTGAGTCATTTCCCTAGACTGCAAGTGCCTTCCTCACCACCTGGTCAACATGAGTTTTTCTTCGAGCATGCTTTGGGACTAGGTCCCTCTTACGAGGTCTGGTGTCATGAGTTTCCTGCTTCTGGCTGGGGCAGTCTCTCATGAAGTGACCAGGTCTGCTGCACTTGTGACACAGATCATTTGCAGTGGTTGTTCTGCTGCTGGAAGCCTTCTTCTGAAAAACTCCCTGCCTTTTGATAATCTTCTGAAATCGCCGGGTGATGTAGACCATTTCGTCTTCCCCATCCCCTACTTCATTTTTAGAGGTTTTTAGGGCAATGGATTTTTCTTTCTTCCCTTCTTTCACTTTGGTTCCCTGCTTCTTATTCAGCTCGTACGTCTGAAGATTTCCAATCAGCTTGTCCATGGGAAGAGTCATCAAGTCCTTCGCCTCTACTATAGCATTCACCTTGCTTTCCCAAGAGTTGGGAAGCACCTTAAGAATTTTGCGAACCTTCTTGTAAGTGGAAATAGGCTCACCCAAACTCCTGAGCTCGTTAGTGATGGAGGTGAAGCGAGAGTTCATTTCAAAGATAGTTTCGCCTTCCTTCATAACGAAATTCTCGTATTGGGTGGTAAGCATGTCAACCTTTGACTCCTTAACTCGTTTGGTCCCTTCATGAGCAGTTTCAAGACAGTCCCAAATTTCTTTGGCTGTCTCACAGGCAGAGATTCTGTTATATTCATCAACTCCAATCCCACACACTAGGATCTTCTTGGATTTATAATTGTTTTCAATCTTCCTTCTGTCAGTTTCATTGTACTCCTTCCTCGTCTTGACAACGGTAGTGGTAGTTTCTCCATCTTTCACTTCATTAACAGGAATGTAAGGACCATCTAGAATGATGTCCCACAGCTCAGTATCCTCTGCATTGATATAGTCATGCATACGATTTTTCCACCATCCGTAGTATTGACCATTAAAATAGGGTGTTCTAGTCGAGGATTGTCCTTCCTCCATGTTAGGTGGTGCAACCATTCCGTCAAGATCTTTTCTTTTCTTGGTGTTAACTAGAGAGAAAAGTCTTGCTCTGATACCACTTGTTGGAATGTATGCGTCCACCAGTGTCAATGGGACCAGGTTCTCAGCACAATAAGAATTAAGACAGTAAAGAACAAGTGCTGAAAGGTAAAGATTGACACGATAGTTTACGTAGAAACCTTCTTGCTCAAGGGAGTAAAACCACGACCTGGCCTGCCAGGACTTTTAGAACTACTTTTCACTAATCTTCACAAGTAAAAGTAAAAGCCAGTTACAAATTGAGATTTGCCTGCTAATCCCAACTCTAAGTAACACCTCCTATTACTCAGACGAGCTAGAGTAGATACAACACTACCCACTATATTAATCCAACCCTGACTAATATAGATTTAGAGTAAGAACCCAAGTTATCCCTAACTAGGAACTTACAATGATTCACACAAGTTGAAACGTTTCTTATCACAATGAAATGAATCCTACAATGTAAGCACTAATTACAAGCAAACAAAAGCAACCGACACATAAAGCATTAATGACGATTCTATCGGGTCCTTTGCTAATATGAAGCTTGAATAATTTTTGCTCTTTTGATGAATGAATGATATTTGTTTGATATATACTATGAAGAGATATTACCCATCAGACAAACAACATCGTCCTCTCTGATTGGTGAAGTACACTGCTACTTCACCAACCCACTGACACAGGCAGCTTTTACAGCTGGCTAGCACTTTTGACCACTGGACGATATTCATACTCTGCGACAAACCAGGTCCCTGCACTTGTGAGGAGATCATCAAAACGCTGAAGAGCATAAGCTCTTATCAGATACAATTTTGTGGAATGTCACTCGTGGATTTTGTTTTGCTTTCAATAGAAAAGTCACTTTTCTCATTTTTGAGAAGTTTGTTTTCTTAGAGAAATATCTTCTAAATTTTAATCAATCAAACAAAAGAAAATTGAAAAACATTATTTCCTCCATAAGAACACACCATGCATTAATAATGTTTTCCTGTATGAGGATATATTAAGATCTTATATGTACGTAGAATCACTATACCAAAAATGATCTTTATCAGTAATGAATTAATAACAATAGTTTAATTGCCATTAAATATGTTTTTTATTGACATTAGCACTCTTTATAAATGTCTCTAAAATCTAAAGCAACATTGGATCCAATGAGAATTTACTAATGCTCATTTAACACTCTTTATTAATGTGCATATTTATTGCCTCTAAAACCTGCTTTTGTGGTAGTGAGCCAGCCACTTAAGATCTATATCGACATAAACTATGTTAAAAGGTCTTATATATCATGATTAGAGAGCTTAATCTCCTTTTACAAATTTGGACCTTATATGGGTGTGTTTGGTACGAAGTAAAATATGTGTGTTTCTTACTGTATTTGGTAAATAAGTAGAAATCATTATCTCAAAATTATTTTGTAAATAATCTAGACAAATTAATGTGTAATGCTACTTACGGAAATTATTTTTTCTATTTGAGATAAAATATTCTCTAATATAATACTTTTTACCAACCAAACATAAGAAAATTGAAAAATAATTTAGAGGGTTAGAAACCATTCTAGACGCCATGAAATAAATTCTTTCAACTATACTATATATTCAACGTCATGAATTGCTCATATGATAAGCACCCTCGCATCCGACCCTAAGATTGCTGATGTGATCTACCAAGTGAGCAAAAATGACATAGTAAAAGAAAACTAGAAAAATATTTTACCTTTTTCTTTACTTCCAAGCTAAATGGTAGTTTGCGTTGTTGCAGATTTACAACATATTGCGAAAATTGAGTGAGCAAAAGGAAGGAGCAAATCTTGAAGAACCTAATTCACTTATTCAAAAGCATTATTGTCAGATCTGAAATGGATTAGTTTAAGTTTATTTTTACTTTGAATTATTAAAGGCAAGTCTTGCTATACTCTATATATAGATGCCACCAAAACAATTTAATATGATTTTTGGCAGTCCATAAAAATATTTGCTAGTGGATCATTGAAGATAAAGGTAGGAGATTTAATTTTGTAGTCTTTATAATTTTGTTAGATCTGAAATGGATTATTTTAATATGATTTGACAAATTGTTTTTTCTTTATATTAATTTTGTTCATATTAATGCATACTATTAAAAACATGACTTATTTAATAAATCATTTTTTTAATAATATTCATTGAAGCATTTAATATAAAGAGAAACAAATTTGTCAAATCATAATTAATGTATATTTATTTTAAATAGATTTAAAAATGGTTATCAAAAAATCAAAATAAGGAAAGTAAGCGTAATATCGTAAATCACGGGGATGTGATGTTATAGAGCAAAACCTCAAGAGATGTCTCTGAAATTATCCTTTAAAAATTAGAAATAAGTTTTTTTTTTAATTTATGTGTAATTTATTAGTGATATGTGATAATAAAGATATTTACAAGGCTGGAAAGTTGAAACAAAATATGAAGTATGTAATATGTTTTTATCAATTACTTGTATATTTATTCTGGGTATGAAAAAATGTATGTTGGGAGCATCACCCCGAATGAGTTCTATAGTGCACGATTTAAATTTAATCGAAAGTTCAATATAGACTTCGGAAACAGAAAATCAATTTCTTTTTTGATGCACTACTATTATGGTATGCTTCAAATAAGACTACCAAGTCAGAAAACCGTTATTCAATTAGTCCTAATCAATTAAGGCCTGACAAGAAAAAAATGGCATGTTGATGTTACTTTATTTTATTCTACATATAAATTAATTGAAAGCAGTTTTCTAATTATATACATACGTATGACTAGAAATGGACAAATGATAATACATAAATGTGATCTTTAACTTGGCTTTAACAGACAATTATGCCCTTTAACTTTGAGTGTGCATAAGTAGATTCTTAAACTTGTATAAAATTGAACAAATAGACGCATGTATCCTACATGACATAATACATGTAGGACGCCATGTAGGACACGATTTTCATGTAGGGTGCAATGTAGGACTAATGTATCTATTTGTTTAATTTTATACAAATTTAAATGTCTACTTGTGCACACCCAAAATTAAAAATTATAGTTATCAGCTGGCGCCAAGTTAATGATCATGTTTATGTATTATGTCATTTGCAATTATTGTTTCTTTCTTAAAAATAATAGGAGTATTAAAAAGAGCTATGATGTGGATGCACCAACAATTGCAATAATGTACCTTTTTTGTTTCTCGTTTATAATACTTTATTTCTCTTGATTTTTGGAATCAAGTGATTGATGGTATCGGGTACGTCAAATAAAATTTGAAATGTTAACTACATTATTGATAGCGAAGAAAATATAAATGTAATATATGATGTCAGAATAATTAAAATTTAGATATTTTGATGAAATTAAATTCTTGAAAGGCATAATACATAAATTAGACCCTAAACTTGG